>JZKD02S1296478.1:0-11980 GCA_000966675.3 Picea glauca | reverse complement strand
TTCCCAGGAAAAATGTTGTGTCTCTTGTGAATGTGTATTTCTCAGTGATCTTGTTCTTATTTTGTTCTTATCTATTGAAATGAAAAGAACTATAATAATGGAATAAACATTAATAGTAATTGAGGAACACTTGTTTAAAATTATTATCGATCTACGATCCTTGATGCTTTTTGGCATCGACAGGGTAGGACCTGTTTGTTAAAACACTTATCTAATGAAAATCCTCAATTATGAATAATATGATTAAACGAATATGCCAATCTTAAATTTCATGTGTCTTTTCCATGTAGGCATTTCATATGACCTAATTTCATCCCGAGTCACCTTAGGTTTCCTCGTGTCATAGTCACACTTCCAAGTCACTATTTCCACATCAACACTATATGAAAATATGGATCGGTGTTGGAGTTTTTTCCAAGAGATATCAGTGAACTTTGTCTAAATAAAAGCGTTGACTCCCGATCCACCCGTTAAGTTAGAGGAATGATGGGATGTTTTTGGCACACAATAAGATCAGATTCTACCATTTAATAGTCCAATTAATGTTTCAATCCACATACATTTCTACTCCATGCGCTGATCAGACAACATGAATTTTAAATCACCGATGAACCATATTATATACTGTACATGTGTCATCAACTTACGAATGCATTTAATATTAAGTATGAGGTTGATCTGGTGACAGATTTTGTATAACCGTATCTACACCCTGAATTGAATAGTTGATGTGAAAAGGTAAGTATTATCTTTGGTTAAATCACTAAGATAGCTTTGAACACTTTCATTCTACACACAAGTTTTGAAGCGAAGAAAGCGTCTCAAGAGTTGCGTTTGATTCTCAAAAAATTCAAAAAAGCTAGGTTAAGCTAGTGTGAAGAAGAGGTATGTGTTAATTTTAATATTTCAACGGTTTCATTATTATGTATCAACATTTTATATGCAACATGGTGTCTAAACGTTGTTCTCTCTACAAGAAAAAATGCCTCCAAGGAAGCCAATGACTAGATGCTTTCTGAGAGCACCAAAATTGAAGGAAGCAGAGATTGGTGAAGGATCTTCTCCCAGCATTGCAAAGAAGTTGGAATTTTCTCCCAGGGTGGAACTAGTCATTAAAACATCGACTAAGAGGGAATTTACTCAACCCCCTGCTTTTGGAGATACGGAAGCAACCACTATATCAAAGATGATTCTCCCACAATGGGGAGATTTGTTCAACAGAATTAACTGGGAAGATTACCTTGATTTTATCCCCCACAGTGACTCAATAGAGGGATTACTTAGGATTGGACTTCTCTTGAACATATGAACGACACGACAATGGTATTGGTAGAATTGACTCAAGGATGACCCAAGACATGAACTTGCGGAGGGCCAAACGAGAGACAAATGGATTTCCCAACCCAAATATAATGATAAAATGGGTGTCATGTTCAAGAGTGACTATTACTGCCACTAACAAAAATACAGAGACACATTTCTTTCCCAAAATCCCCCCCACCATTTCTAGCGAGTACCTCTTTATTTTCACGCAAGATTGAGGAGGATAAAATATGCTTCTTAATGTAAGCTCATCCTTCAGATGAGTCCCTCAGATTATTTTTAACGAACCCTAAGAAGGAGTGGTTTGATTCCATATAGGTCTTTCAATGTTTGTTTAACGAGTCCAAAGAGATAAAGCTTGGGGGTTTTTCATATTTAGAGAGTCTAAAAAACACTTAAAGAGAAATCTCTCAGTTCCTTTTTCATAAATTAGTTTGATGAGACTGAAAAAGTGATAACCTACTTCCCACCAAACATTTTCTTCAAATAATTTTACGAGCGTGAAAAGAACAAGGTCGTTCGACAATCTTTTCGTTTTTACGGAGAGTGAAAAGAGCTTAAAGTATACTCCATAAGTTTCGGTTTTTTTGTGTTACCATGATGAGTACGAAAAGACGACAAAAGTATACTCGGTTGCAGTCTCATGATTGGTGAGCACGAGAATGAACAAAGACTGAGCTCAAGGTTTTTCCTGAAAAACCTAAAAAGTATTTGTACATGCAACAAACATAAAAACAAATTAAGAAAGATATATGTGTTCCATCATTTAAGCTCCTAGTTTCTTCATCTGCTAAAAATCAAAATACTCACAATACCATTATACCTTTAGGTTTTGGGTAAAGTGCATAAAATAATATAAAATATCAGTAGAAAAAGTAAAAATTTAATAAATATAGAAAAAACTCTTTTTAACCATTCCATTGTCATTTTACCCAAAACTTGTCCAAAAAACCCTATTTTACCTCAAACTTCCATTGTCGATTGTGGGAGGCACAAGCAACCGTTCAACGAATGACTTCGGCTAAAAAGGTAATATTCTTGTCCTCTTCCTTTTCCATGGATTAATTTTTATTTTTACTGGTTAAAAAATAGTTTTTGAGTTAGATTTTATGAGGGTAGGTGCGCGTAGGGATCACCGCAGGTGGCGTACATCGTGCCCTGCAGAAACTGCAGGTTTCCGTAGTTGGCCTTATGGATGACCTATGGTGATTCTGCACTATGAAAAAACCTCACTTGCATCATACATAAGTCAAAAATTCTTTATATGTGTTTGGCCAATAAAAATTTCCAAGGGAGAAAAATAAAGATGTTGACTTCTCCTTATGGCTCCAATGCAGGTTTTTGACCATCAAAATGTTGGAGTGGAGGGAGAGAGAACACGAGGATGATGATTACTTCTTCGGGAATGACCTGGGCACAACTAATTCCCTCTGATATTGTGGGCTCCTGAATTTCTTCAAGATCCAGGGCATGAGTACCCAATTGAGGTTACTTGAGTATTTAGTCCACATGTGGGATGTGGATCAACAAGTATTCCATGTAGGGGCCCACATACTCTCTCTATATATCGAGGGTATCTATTTTTTGATGGGATTATCTCTCTGTGGATCCCGTGTGACTTTGACAGGAGGCAGAGGTGGTGGTTTACTGATTAGTGAGTATGTTTATCGGTATTGTGAACCAGAAGCCAAGAGACATAGTGGCAAGGTTTCCATTAGGAATATCCAGGATTTACCCCTTTAAACTATCCTTTTCACTATCTCACATATGGCAGGGAGTTCATCTCCTCACATGGCTCTCCAGAGTTACTTCCAATATGCAGTGGAGTGTATGGAGCCTTGGGTATTTAATTGGTGCGATGGAGTTATTCATAGCATGAAAAAACAACCGACAAAGTGTAAGAAAGGTGACCTGAAACAGTTCGGGTACGAGTCTATTTTAGTGTCCTTCTTCCTGGAGAGGGTTCCACACTTGCGTTTATAGGTAGAGTGGGGCCTATCAGCCCCACAGGATTCAAGGATTAAAATATGGTGTTACCTCATGGCTCGGCACATAACGAGCCCCATTGTCCAATATAATGACATTTTCTTCGATTGGTTGATGCCCCAAATACTGATGATAGATGATTATGCATATGCCATTTTGGACTTCAGAGGTGACCCAAACTTGGTTCCGCCTGAAGGTTATCAATGGGGGAACTTAGGTAAGAAGTACATTTTTTTTTATAATGTTCTTGTAAATTTTGAAATACAATTTTTTTTTAATGTTTTTAATATGATAACTAATCAAAAACCCTTTGACAATGCAGATGTAGGACCAAACTGGCCTCTAGGTACATCCCCCATCTAGAGACGAGGGGAAGCAGTCGAGGTAGTAAGATTGATTGCTGCTAATTACACGGAAATCGAGCAGAACCTGGAGGGGTTGATAACGGATGTCCCATATATCTCTATCGATGAGATCCCAAGACGTTACCAATGCCATACTATGGGTGTATCTAGTTCTCTTAGTTGACTACTCCGTAGGGTAGCACGGGCAGTTGTGTTTATCGTGAGAAACATCCTTGATGCTATTTTTGTATATGAAGCCCTGTGTTTCACATTTTTTGATATTTTGGTCTTCAAAGACAAAAACACTTTTTTGTAAAAACTTTTCTCATTATATATACACGAGGCTTCTACTGACTTACTTGCTTTATATACAAAATGTGAAAAGTGATTGGATTTATAAATGTCTCAAATGTATGTCTAACACATAATTAGCTAATGTGTCTATTAATGTATTTAGATATCTAGGAATGTGTTGATATTCAATATAATCAAAATGATGCTCCAAGAGGTGAATTCATAAATATACCCTTAACAAAGTAGAAATTTGGATAGAATAGACATTACTCAATTGTAGTACTACTAACTGTGAATCGAGCCATACAACAAGATGACGGATTCCAAGTGAAACAACGTCGGTTAACAATTCAATGTCTGCATTGTATTCTGTGATATTGTTAGTTGCACAACCGAGGCAAACACCGTGTAGACTAATTAATTCATTCGTAGGTGCATAGATTGCCCAAGCAGCAAGTGATAAGTTCCGAGTACTACGACTAGCACCATCGGCGAAGCCAAGGTAGGGTAGCGAAGACACCGACATCTAGAAACCAAGCACAATTCAAGGTAAGCAGTTGGGGGTTGAAACCAAACAATGAAAAAACACACACAAGTAGCACACAAGAGTATGATACGGTAAAAATACAAGAACTCATGCAAAATTGACTTAAAAATACTACTTCTTCAATTAAAGACCATTTTTGGGTTCACTCAGAGGAATTCCATCATAATCCACTAACTCATAAGCTCCCTTCTCCAACACTTGTTTGAAAATATAAGGGCCTCGCCACATAGCTTGAAATTTTTGGGCCCCTAGTAAATCACGATCTTGTTCATAAAGGAGAACAAGATCACCCTCAGAAAAAAAATGTGGCTTGACATTTTTTTCGTATTGGGATTTAACACATTTCTTCTGGGTTTCAATAACTAGGGCAGCACCATGGCAGGTTTTGTCTAATTGCATTAGATACAAAAGACGCTCTCCTTTAGTAGAGGTGTTTGGGAGAAGTTCAACAACTAGTTTCAAAGATGGTATCTCACATTCAATCAATAAGACAAATTCGATACCATACACTAATTGAAAAGGCGCAAATCCTGTGGTAGACTTCATAGATGTCAGATAGGCCTGTAATTATGAAAACAACATTGTGTGCCAACTTTTCTTTTGAATTCCTATTATTCATTGAAGCATAGTAATAAGAACTTTGTTTATCGCTTCAACTTGGCCATTGGCTTGTGGGTAATAGGGGGTTGAGTTTTCATGGTGAAGATCGAACTTTTCGATAAGCTTGGACACCATGAAATTTCAAAAATGGCTATTGTGATCAATAATGATAGCTTGCAGGATTCCAAATCGAGTGATGATATGATTGAATATGAACAAGACTTCAGTTTGTCCAGTGTTATCGAATGTAGGCATCGCCTTGGCCCATTTCGTGAAATAATCCACAACTAAAATGATGTATCCATGCCTTCTGGTTGAGTGAGGGTTACATGTCATGAAATAAATGCACCATTTTACGAAGGGACCAACGAAAACTACAAGATGTAAAGGAGTGAGATGAGATATTATCTTGTTATTGTACGTTTGGCAAGCATGGCATTTTTGGACAGTTGTAATGCAATCTTTGAAAAGTGAGGGCCAGAAATACCCTGCTCGCAAGATCTTTTGGGTAGTAGCATACCCTCACATATGACTGCCACATACTCCAGAGTGACAATCATTCAGAGCTTTCTAAGCCTCATCATAAGTGAGACATCATCGGAAAATAGGGTCAATACCACAGTGATAAATAGTGTCACTGAGAATGATGTATTGATGGGCTTAACACTATATACAACGATGATCCATACTAGAAAGGTTAGGATGGAAATTTTGAGTCTGGAGATATATGATAATATCTCTGTACCAAACGTCATCAAAACTGATCAAAAAAAGGGATTCGTTAGGTAATGAATCCCCTCGCACATTTTTTGTCTCAGCAGAGGGAAGGCCAAATATTATTTTGGAGAAAACCAAATATTTCTTAGTCTTAGCGTGTTCAAACTCTAAGTTAAACTCCTAGAGAATTAGTATCCATTTGGAGTACTTGCCCCCTAGCAATTGGTGTGTAAGGATGTGCTACATAGGGTTGCAATCGGAAATAACAATGGTTCTGTAGAATAGGATATAATGACAAAAACGTTGGACAACTTGAACAACTGCCAAGGATAGTTTCTGCACATCTAGGTATTTGGCTTCAGTGGTCGTGAGACTTTAACTCAAATAGTAAATTACATGTTCGTCGTGCAAATAATCTTCTTGGACTAAAACCATTGCAATGGTAGAGTTTGAAGCGGTGAGGTAGAGGAAATAGTCTCAACTATAATCTGGTGGGAAAAGTAGTGGTATATGGGTTAGGTAAAGTTTCAAAGCTTCAAAGGCTTTGTTGACAGTATCGTCCCATACAAATTCGTAACCTTTATTCAACAGTTGAGTAAATCCTAGTGTTAACTCAACGTAATTGGGAATGAATCGACGCAAAAAGTTTTCCTTCCCTTTCAAACTTTGAAGCTGGTGTAGCGTGGAAGGAGGAAGTAGATTAAGGATAGCCTCAATCTTCAAAGGGTTGACCCTAATTCCATGAAGTGACACAATAAAACCTAGAAGTCGGTCGGAATCCACACAAAAACACATTTGTGTGGGTTTAAACATATACGATAGTAACGACAATGAAGGAAAATGTCTCGGAGATGGGTCGGGTGATCTTGGTGATGCATGGAATGCTCTGATTGGTCATCGATATATGGTTGTATGATGTGCTTGATATTGTGAAAACCATAAGACATGGTGCATTGAAAATTCGCACCAACATTCTTCAAACTGAAAGGAAGTTTTTGGTAGGCAAAGGTACCCCAAGGAAAAATGAAAGTAGTTTTGTATTGATCCACAGGAAAAATATTAATCTGATTATAGCCAGAGAAACTGTCCATTAAAGAGAAGATTTCACTCCTGGTGTAATTGTCGATGATTTGGTCGACGAAGGGGGTTGGATAATTGTCCTTAGTACAAGATTTATTTACATCCCTATAATTGACACATACAAGGATCGTGCCTTGTTTTTTATTTACTGGAACTAGATTGGATACTTAATTTCTTAAATCCACAGGATAGATAAAGCCAACCTTAAGAAGTTTTTCAAATTTGAGCTTGATAGCAGCGGATTTACAAGGGTGGAAAGGGAAATGTCTTTATCGAATAGGTTTAGCATCCGAGTAGGTCTTAATTTTATGCACAACGATATCGGGATCAATACCCAACATCTCTTCATAGCTCCAAGCAAAGATGTCACATAATTCTTGAAAAATGGATTTATAAGTGATGACTTCATCAACGAAACATGAAGCTCTGATGTGAACATTCTCAACAACTCCAATTTTAATGGATGTGTCAAGAGGAATGGTGGGTGAAATGTTACTCAGGCTCCCTTCATAAAGAACATCGTGTGTTGACTCAGGAACAGAGGAAATGACAACAATGGTCGATGGAGTCGAAATCCATTGGTAACTCTCTATGGTGTGTTGTTCTAGTAAGGGAATGGAATGGTAATGTCCATCATCCCATGGGGTGTCTTCCATGGACATAACTGACATGATCATCTCATCTGTAGGAAATATTATGCGAAATGGATTGGGAGATGAATCACAAAGAGAGGGAGTAGAAGGGTTTGTCAATTGAATGGCTTGATAAGAAGATTCAACCGGACTTAAGGGATTTTTTTTTCCATAGTGAAGATAATCACCAGGGTTAGGTACTATCCACGGGTCGTGAGAAATGGGATTTTTGCGAATAGAGGTGGAAATCATGTTGATTGAGGCAACAAAAGGAGGTGGAATATTGGGTGGTGGGATTAGGAATGTACCCATCAAAGTTGAATATTTTAGAATACCCACACCGACATTCTCATACACGGGAGGTGTCTTCAAGATAAATGGTACATTGCTAGTAAAGGAATCAGAATTGAAAAAGGCTAGTTGGTCAACAGTGATGACCTTTCCTTGGTGTGGGAAATGTAACACATGAAAAAGGGTAGACACAACTACATGCATGGAATCAATCCAGCTATGGCCAAGTAAGAGGTTATAATCAAGAGGTGCATCAAAGACCTCGACTTTGACATTGACTGATTTGCCTTCCAACGTAATAGACAATGAGGGAAGAACACTGTAGGGTTTAAAACCAGAACCATTGAAGGCATTAAGTGTATTGTGTGATTCAATGAGGAGTGAAAGACATAGCGCACGTCAAGATGTCCTCGTCAATAACAGTTCTACAGATATTCTTGTTCTCTATGACAACTTGGATTTGAAATGTTAACTGAGGAAGTAACCTTGGAATGTGATCTTCCAGTTCAAATATTATCAAATTCATATCTGTGGGATAAATTCCACTAATGGCCTTTAACAGTGCCTTCCGTTGAGCGAGACAACTTTGAAGGACTTCAAGAGATGACATCGTGGAGGGTGCTTGTGCAAGATCTTCTAAAATATTGTAGTTTTGAGTAGCATGCGCATGAGGATTAAAGGAAGACTTTCGAACAATGCCCTTTGGAGGGGGACATAGAACTGTATCGAGACCCAGTCGTTTGACATGAAGAGGACTGTTGGGAGGTGAATTTGAGGGAGGCGTTTGAACCAACGAAGGTGGTAAATCGTCAATTTTCTCCTTTGAGGAAGAGTAATCCTTGGCCCGAGTTGTGATTGCAACGTCCTTATTTTTAGAATCACCAGTACACATAAGGACATACAAAGTGGTGGAGGTAGATGGTTGGTCATGAATGACCAATTGGGCCTGTTGTTGAGAAGGGAAATTTTGTGACAAAACGACAGGTGTGGGAGGCTTCCTGATCCCTTGAAGGAACTTGGTGACCTTGACACGTCTTGGACAATATTTTGTGTAGTGATTGTCACCACAAATAAGGCAAGGATATCAAGGTTTATGCCTATCCTTATCTTCAACATGTTGCGTTTTGGATTTTTCAGATTGTGGATTATTATTTTGATCCTCCTTATTCATACCCTTTCCTTTTTTAGATTTATTTTTTTCAGTAGGGGTAGATTGAATGGAGTTAAACTCAGAAGTTTTTTTGGTGGAAGGAGTAGGAGTCGGAGAACTTTGAACATTAGAAGTAGTAGATTTGGGATTGGTGTGAGTGGCCGATGTGGATTTAACATCAGCATGGAAGGTGCCAATCACACCATCAACAACATGATAAGCTATTGGGGTTATTGAAGTAGTGGTGGTAGAAGGGAGAGGATCGTCAGGGATCAAGTCATAAAGAGTGTCTGTTTGCGAATAAACAAGATGTAGGTACCGAGTGCGATTGATCGCCTTCTCTTCAGTGAAAACTCCACCCATGGAAATATCATGGGAAATTTTACTAATGAATGATTTGGTGAACCATTCAGCCAATAACTAATTGGGAAGGTTGATTTTGATCAAGCGTCTCCTCCATCTCCACTCATGAATGTGATTGGAGATGTGAGTGGCAGAAGATTTCTTAAAGGAACTCAAAATATCGGTTCTTGTCTCATAGAGGGTTGAAAGTTGGTAATGTGTGAGAAAATCCATGGCTAGGGTATTGAAGTCGTTAAAGAAGGCTCGCGATAATTCTATGTACCACTTTGCAGCCGAACCCATGAGAGTTAGTTGGAAGATTCGTGACTGAATGTAGTCGTCCATCAAAGAGTTGGACGAACACCAAAGGTGAAAGGTCATAACATGATTGTTTGGGTCTTCTCCCGGTCAACCATCAAACTTAGGAATGTCGGATGATAATTTCACTGGAATGACGGGCCAATGGGGAGAATGTAAGATAGGGTCATTTAAGATTCGAGACAAGTCAGGTAAATCCAAAGTCGCTAGAAAAGGAAACTGTCGATTCACTTGAGGATATTGGTGACTTTGGGGAGGATGTCTCGTCGGTATACCAGTAGGACCATAAGAAATCTACATGTAAGTAGACAGTCCTAACATATTCGGATGGGGAGGATTTTGAGGCACACAGCCGGCAGGGTTGGTTTGATTTGGAATTTTTCCATGGGGAGGAACATTCGACTGGAAGTTTGAACCCCAAGTAACATTCAGGGACCTTGGATATGGTTGGCTGAGATTGGGTGGAACAAAAGAGTTATATTGAGAATTTTTCCCTCCAAATGATTGTGTACTTCCTTAGAGAGGAAGAATACAAGGTATAGGTGTAGTTTTCTCATAAACTGGGATATCGGTGCCAGCTTGGGAGTGCCCCCCGAACTGAGGTTGCACCCTAGATGATTGTGGATTTCCTTGGGAAATAATATTACAAAGTTGGGATAGTGATCCGGGTGTGGTTTATCCATACAGTGGGTTATGGGTTCTACCTTGAGAGTGTCCTCCAAGTTGAGGTCGTGTCCCGACTTGAGATTGACTGCCAACGGGAATCTGGTAACCAGAAGTGAACAAATGATTGTTGCCTCCAATTGGATTGGAGCCACGAGGGTCGGATCCCCCAAGAAAAGGTGAATAAGACCCTCCAGAGAGGACTTGGGAAGGTGTAGGAAAAAACCAACAACAACATTGTACCTATGGGGAACAAAAATTCCAGAAGCTCCAGATGGAACCTGGGTAGGAATAACAACGAAAGAATTCAGAGCTCTATACCCAGGGGGAATGAAAGATTTGGTCTAGATGGGGGCGGTGTCCCAATGGGAGCTTAATTAACCACCACATTCCTGATAGGAATATTCGTAGTGTGCAGAACCATAGTAGAATGGGCCATCTGGAGAGAAAAATACGAACTAGGACCAATTGATTGTGTGTCTGGAACGACGGTAATATTGCTAGTTGAACTAAAAACAAGATCTAAAGGTATCGTGTAGGTAATATAAGTTTTAGGAAGTTCTGATATGATAGGTGTATTAGGACCCACCCCTAAGTTGTTGTAAAGGTCCTGCACCGTGCGAGGTGGTTTCCAAATATATCAGTAGTCAAAAGGGGATTCTCGACTATAGGGCCTATATGGGGTTCGATCAATATTCTAGAAGTTTCAACAACAAGATCTCCTGATGAATTCATCTGAAGAATACGTCTCTCGTATCTAGGAGGTATTCAAAAATCCTCTAGAGAATAAAAAATAATTCGGAAATTTTCTAAAGAGTCGATTCTTTCCACTCATGAAGTTATGGTGTCCTGGACCGCTCCCTGCTCAAGAGAGCCCTCCGGTGTATTAGGAAGAAAAGGGAGATAACCTTTCGGATCTTCTAGGGGTATTCCTTGCATCCTACATGAATGATGTGGAGGGTCAATGTTGGATGAACCAAAAATTTTACGGAAAAAATCTATGGCCAACTATGGAAACAAACAACATTTGCTAATAAAATCTAGAAATCAACCCAAGCAAAAAAACCTTCTTATTTCAAAGTTACTAGTTGGTGATGAAATCCAACATCGTGAAGTCAAGATAAGAAGGGGCTAGGATAGAGCGGGTGGAAAAGTTACATTGACGACCTTCTTAACAGACTTACACCCTGGTGCAAGCTCCCACACATAATTGTGGGTATACCCTCCAAGGAGCCCGAGTGAGTTTGGCCAATGTTGATTCCAGGTACCTTGAAGACTTGCCCCTCCACAGTCACCTTGTGTAAGACTCTAAAGAGATAGGCTACTAAGGTTACCAAGAACAATAGTGATGCCTAGGGAAATAGTCGATAGTCCAATCCACGCATAAGGGCAGGGTATCTAACCCGAAATCAACTCGAAAGGATTCCACTCATAATTGTGCGTATACCTTCAAGTGACCCCCATAATACGTGCAATATGTACACTAAGACCAACAAAGAAGGGTGAGTAACTCTGCCAGCCTTAATGCAACCTCAGGTTTGACCCTTGTGTGAGAAGGGCCTCCCTGGACAAAATATTGCCAATGGATTTGAACACTCCCTATCACAAGATTCTACAGTGTGTTTTATGATTTGGAGAGTGTGCCTCACAACCTATTCCAAATAACTATCCTAGCTAATGTTGGTGTAAAAGA
>JZKD02S1296467.1:0-11980 GCA_000966675.3 Picea glauca | reverse complement strand
CGATTTGACTACCAGCCTTCGTCTTTACATTCCTCCCCATGGATCTGGCATACAACGTATTTCAACTCTTACATTCTCTTAGACATTGTTCATTGTACCATATTCATGGCAATGCAATTATACGTTTTAGAGTAGGACATCTATGGTGTTGTTCTACTTGTTTGACTGGATTTTTTCATTGATTGATAAAAATTAACTAGAGACCTCCTCTCCATTAAAGCCTTTTCCCATAACCTTGTGACTTCTCAGGTGTTCCATAGTTGTGACTTTGTTCTAGCTTGATAATGGATGGAAACAAATATTTGATATGTAGGACCAAAGCCTTGGCTAGAATCTTGTGGGAAACATTAAGAAGGGATACAGGTCTCCAACTGCTTAATTAGCTCAAGGTCCCCCTCCCTCGGGATAAATTTGATATTCCCTCTGTTAATGAGCTCTCCAAAGCTTTGCCTTCAAATAACTTCTTGATAACTTGGAGAAACTTTGGGCCCATAAATTTCCAAGTGGCATTGTTGAATTCACATGGGTATTCATCTAAACTCAATGTTTTTTCATCTACCATCAACTAAAGGGCGACATGTAGCTCATCTAGTTAAAATACCTACACACATATTTCTCCACCATTTCAACTTCTGGGAAATCCTGTTGATGTAGGTTTGCATGTCCACCTTACATTCTTTGGTCATTCCTTGTGATCGAAGAACAAGCTTATAGAGATTGACAAATTTTCTTGACCTTGGATTACTAGGTAATACAAGTTGTAGTTGATATGATAATTGCTATATGCTCTAAGGCTTACTTAGAGTTCAAGGCACTAAAAAATTCTTTTGATGGATTATACTTCGTTCATGAGCACATGTTTGAGCTCCCTTAACTTTTCTTATCTTGGTTGCTTCAGCTAGATAATTGTGTTGGCAATATTGTCATTGATGTCAAAGACAGGGAGAGACTACAAATGTCCAAGATAAAGATTGCAAGATGGAGATTGTTGGAGATATTGTTTTTGGATTTTTTATGCTTAGTTTGGATACCCTATCTTTGAAGGCCTTTCTAGTATGAAGACCTAGCTCAAATGGGAGCATGGGATATATGGTTGAAAAGTTTATTCTGAGACCTTTGCAATGGTATATGGCACTCCCTCTAACTCCATAGGAATGAAGAGATATAAAAGATTCTGTCAAGGCGTCCCAACCAGAAAGTACAGGTTGACCCTACCAGTTTTACAAGTCGGCCCCATAAGTGAACGTAGAAACACTATAAATACAAGATAGATGTGCGCATTTGAAGAGTAGCCATGCAAGAAGAGCAAGTACAAGTGCGCAGAAGAGATCTGAGGTGCGCAAGAGGAGTTGGGGAATATTCTTGGGGTCTAAAGGTGCGCAAGAGGAGCTGGGGATTATTCTTGGGGTCTAAAGGTGCGCAAGAGGAGTTCTATTGGAGTTTTAAGGGTGCACTATGAAGGGCTAAGGTCTATGATGCTGCAAAGTGCGTTGTTTTGAGGTTGTGATGTTGCAGTTTGGAATTATATAATGGAAATGATGCTTTGAGGTTCGCCAGGGGAAGAAGGCTAAATTTGACGAAGGTTTGAAGCTATGTCTGGGGTATGAAGCAAGGAGAGGCGTTGGAGCATGAAAGTTAAGGGTATGATGATGTTGTGAAATGCATGAAGTATGAAGCATGCAGGTGAAGTCAAAAGTACTCTATGTATGAAGATTTTAGATTGGTCCCTATTCGGGTCTTACTGAGTTGGTGCTCAGGTTAGGAGATTGGTGTCTCCAGTAGGTTGGTGCCTACACGATATCTTGCTGAGTTGGTGCTCAGTTGAAGTCTCTAGTAGGTTGGTGCCTACACAATATCTTGCTGAGTTGGTGCTTAGCTGAAGAGATTGGTGTCTCTAGTAGGTTAGTGCCTACAAGCTTTGTAACAGTAAGTTAATGAATGATTGATGAATGCTCATTTAAAGTAAAAAGTATCTGACACTGATTCACCCCCCCTCTTAGTATAAGCATAAGTTCAACAATTGGTATTAAAGCAGGTTCCTTTGGAAACAATCTAACTACTGGAAGGGAGCTCTCGGGAGAACACATGGCTAGTCAAGAAGGTTTCTCCACAAACATGGCTATGTTATTTGACGAAACAAACTACGCCTTCTAGAGCATAAAGATGTGAACATATCTAATGGCTCTTGGTTTCGATATTTGGAAATCAGTCGTGACTTGTTATACAGACCCAACAACACCACCAATAGATGCGACCAGGAAGAAGCCTAGTGAAAATAATGCAAAAGCCATGAATGCCATCTTGTGTGGTCTATCAGAATTTGAGTTTGTCAAGGTGATGCATTGCGGATCAACAAAAAAAATGTGGGACAAGCTTCAAGATATCTATGAAGGCGATGACAAGGTTAAGAAGGCAAAGCTCCAAACTCATAGAAGAGAGTTTGAGAGTATGAAAATGAAAGATGAAGAGAATGTTGCAACTTATCTTTTTTGTGTTGATGAAATTGTGAACACCATCAGAGGAGTCGGTGAAAAGGTTGAAGAATCGACGATTGTACAAAAGGTGTCAAGGTCACTCCCCTTAAGATTTGATGCCAAGGTCTCTTCCATTGAAGAAATGAAGGATCTGGAGAAACCGACGATGGATGAGTTGCATGGGATTCTCACTGCATATGAGATGAGGACAGAAAAAGAAAAGCCAGCATAGAAGGAAGCAACTTTCAAAGCATCAAAGAAGACAAAAGGACACAAATTCTATGATTGTTTCAACCATGAATCAGATACATAAGAAGCATAATTCGTGAGGAAGCTAAAAAGAGGATTTGACAAATTCAAAGGTAAGCTACCCTTTAAATGTTTTAATTGTGGTAGAGTAGGGCATTTTGATACTAAATGTCCATATTCAAAAAGGGAAGATAGTGATGATAAAGACAATGATGATGAAGAACATAACAATAAAAGAAAACCCTATAAACATGAAAGAGGAAAATATATTCAAAAAGGGAAGATAGTGATGATAAAGACAATGATGATGAAGAAGAACATAACAATAAAAGAAAACCCTATAAACATGAAAGAGGAAAATATACTAAGAAGAAGAGTTTTTACTCTAGAGAGGACAATAGCTCGTCTGAAGAAAGTGATGGATATGTTTTTGAGATTGACAAAGAAGAATTCCTCTTCATGGCACTGGTTACAAGGTCTACTCATACAGAAAATGAAGGCAATCAGAAAGAAAAATCAGATTAAGGAGAAGAAGACATTGATGGGGAAGTGAATCTTGAAGCAAAACTTGTTAGTGCCTTAGAATAAATAGACAGACTCAGGGGAAAGAATGAAAGGCATAAAGAGCAATTGCAGAAATATGAAAAGAAGGATCATGATCTTGATGAAACAAAAAAAAACAATTATCATCCTAAAGACTCAACTAGAAGAGGTAAAGAGGATAGAGGAAGTGGTGAGAAGCCAACTGAAAGAAAAGGAAGAAAATTGTGAGAAGCTAGAGGTTGAAATCCTTTCCTTAAGAAAGGAACTAGAGAAAATAACTGATTAGTTGAGTAAAAGCTTGAAGTTTGGAAAAAGTGCTACCAAAGGTCACCATTCATCAAGATAGGTCTTGGCTACGACGAAAAACAAAAGACCCCCAAGGGAGATGCAAGCACTAAGGTCACAAAGCCATCAGAAAAGGAAAATGAAGAAAAGCCTAAAAGCTATGCTGATATTCTCAAAGGTCCATCAACAATGAAAGCAACAACAGGAAACAAAATGATGACCAACAAAAACCTGATTCTTCTCACAAGAACAACAAGCATGAGTTCAGAAGAGCTATTCCACCATTAAGGCCTTTAACAACCCAGTACCAAAATATCTTTCTTGGCTATTGTTTTTCCTGCAATAATTTTAGTCATAAAGCACTAGATTGTAGAGCTTATGCAAGAAGTGATCGTGTGACAGATGGAAATAGAGGTTCTTATAAGACTTCAAGGAATGATTATGTGAGCAACAAAACTAGAAGTTCTCATGGGGTTGTTGATAGAAACTACAATTCATTTGCTCCCCTACTTGTTTACAATACTGAACATTATAAGTGTAATAACTATGGGCACATAGCATGTGACTGTAGAAACAACATAATAAAGTTTCTTAAACAAAGCAGGGAAGATGTTCTTACCAAGCATAGAGAACAATACACAAAGGTGTGGAAAAGAAAGCAAGAAGAACCAAAGAAGGAAGAATGCGGACTTGAAATTTATGCTCAAGACAAAGGAAGCCAATGGTACATTGATAGTGGATGTTCAAAACACATGATAGGGGATCGAAACAAATTTCTCACCCTAAAGGAAGAAATAGGAGGCAACATTACCTTTGGGGATAATGCTTCTACACGGATAGTTGGAAAAGGTACGATTAGTCTTGATTATAGAAAGACTAAAACACAAAATGTCGTGTATGTTGAGGGGTTAAAACACAATCTTCTAAGTGTCAGTCAAATGTGTGATCAAGGTTACAACCTCACATTTTATTCTAAAGGATGTGAGATAAGGAAAGCAGGTTCAGGAATATTAGTGGCAAATGCAAACACAACCTCGAGCAATGTATACGTTCTCGATGAAGTCAAAGGAGAAAAAATGCTGTATGAGACAAGTAAACGAAAGCTGGGAGTTATATCCCTCTCATCTCGTCAGTAAAGGGAAGCACAAGCTTAGGGGGAGCAACCCTTTGCCATTGATATCAAAGGGGGAGAAGTTGCAGACAGAAGAAGAATTGCAGACACATGGAGAGTTGCAGGTAGGGGGAGTATTACAAAATTGACAAGGGTTTCCATCATTGACAAAGGGGGAGATTGTTGGAAATATTGTTGTCATTGATGTCAAAGACAAGGGGAAACTACATATGTCCAAGATAAAGTTTGCAAGATGGAGATTATAGGAAATATTATTTTTGGATTTTTGATGCTCAGATTGAATATCCTAACTTTGAACGCCTTTTTACTCTGAATACCTAGCTCAAATGGGAGCATAGGATATATGGTTGAAAAGTTTATATCACGACCTTTCCAACGGTATATGGTACTCCCTCTAACTCCATAGGAATGAGGAGATATGAAAGACTCTGTTAGGTCGGCCCAACTGAAGAGATTGGTGCTCAACTGAAGAGATTGGTGTCTCTATTAGGTTGTTGCCTACACAATATCTTGCTGAGTTGGTGCTTAGCTGAAGAGATTGGTGTCTCTAGTAGGTTGGTGCCTACAAGCTTTGTAACAGTAGGTTGGTGCCTATAAACAATTATGAAGATAAGTTTTTGTGGTTTCCTCCCACAAGGGTTTCCGAATTAAACTCTATGTACTGTGATTTGAGTTTATATGCATTTACTGTTTTAAAGTTAATGAACGATTGATGAATTCTCATTTAAAGTAAAAAGTATCTTATACTAATTCACCCCCCCTCTCAGTATAAGCATAAGTTCAACAAATTGAGCATGAAAGTTCTATTTTATAAGATTTCATCCTAATGCTGGGTTTGGTTCAACTTGCTTATTCTTTCTAGATCTTCAACCAACACTTTATCAAAGTGTCTCGTTATGGCTACAATTTGTTTGCTTTATCCTTGAAGAAATAAAAAAGTTTGAGCCATTGCTTGTTCCACCATTGTATCATGCCAAAGCCTCCTCATGTTCTAGAATCATGTTTCAGATTCTTTTGATATTGTTAAAGGCATTGATGCCTTATCAAGTGAAACTTTTTGCAAGCAGACTTTCAAGTATGTAGGCTCTTTGCACCCAAAGAGACCAAGAAAACAATTGGTTGGGGATCCAAGATAGTGGTGTCGTTATACTAGTCTTGATCTTGAGCATTCAGAGGCAACATATTCTAGTTTGTTAGCATGGCCCTATCTAGGCACTATAGTGTAATGAATATAAAATATATAAATAAACATCGCATCATCATAATAACAATAATATTAATATTAATATTAATTAAATAATCTAAAGGACACAACCTAATCCTTCACCTTCGTTACTAGTTAGTGCATATAAGTATGCTGTCACAAGGCTCATTGTAACATTATCTCATTCATTCATTTATCAATTATATAATCATTTATCCGATATAGATTTCAACTCTTTGTCCTTATGTTGGATATTTCTTCGTATAGGAAGTATAGTTCATTACATTGGTATCAAAGCCCAACTTGGGTCAATATTGTGGGGTCCCCCCCACTAGACCTTTGGTCAAATTTTCATTGCCCTTGGCAACAAAACCGTTGGCCTTTGGCCACACTCAATTTATCAGAGTTTCTTTGATTTCAGGGCTTTGACCACAAACTGGCCTTTGGCCATTTAAGGTTCAAAAAGTTTGTTGAAGAAAGATCATCCTTCGACCAAATATTAATTCCAAGTAACAAAATCAACATAGAGGTTATAAATGCAGGAGGAAAATTACAAACCAATTAAGAAAATAATCAATAACCAAATCATTCTGTTGCCAAATTGTTGTTGAAAAATAAATCAACATAGAATATCAAGGAAAAAGTTTGTAGAGGTTATTTGTTGTCCAAAAATTGGAGGCATTAAAGAAGGAAAAATAAATATAAGTAAATAACACCCATTGGAGCCATGATATTGGAAACTCAGTTGTCATAAGCTACTATTGAAGTTGCCGATACATAAAAATATTCAAATATGTTGAAGAGTTTGGGGCCTAACGTCGATTGTGTCGGGTCTAATTGCATTGGGTTTGACCTACTTGCAATCACTTGTGGTATCGTCGAGGACAGGAGGATATAATAGATAGGATAAATATGCAAACTAGAGTCACCCATTTGTAATCATCACGACCTTACACATGAGTTGTAAACTATCGGTTAAATCATTGTCAAAACAAGTTGTCAAGAGCCATTTGTCATTGTCACTATTCAGATTTGATCACCTTCAAATAGTTAACTATTGTCAAAAGAATATTGCCATTTGGGTGCAACCATACGAGACACTTTTTATCAATTTCCAAACAAAAGGTAATTTACGCAAGTCGATGTAACTCTAGCTATGAAGTGGTTGGCATTCATTGTTCTAAACGTCAATTTATCATCTACTCATTCACATTCTTCAATCTTGTCACTTGTTCATTCCATTGGTAGCCATCATTTATAATGATTGTTGAATGAGATAGAAGTAAGGAACAAATATAAAATATAGTTGACACATTAGTTTTAATCAAAGGAATAATAGGTTGTAATAATCATGGATTATAACAAGGGGTAGAGATATACATTTTAAAGAGAATTATACTTTCTTCATATTCAAGTCAAAGTCAATTACAAATAATTCAAGTGAATTACAAATAAAAAGGTTACACTTCAAATAAAATGCCAAGTCTTAAGTGGAGTTGAACTGTTTATATATATTTTTTTAAAGGATATTTTAGTGGGACCCTTACATTTTTGCACCCACTTAATATTACCGAAGATAACAAAGAACTTTGATCAAAACTCATGGTATTAATGACAGATGCAACGGCAACATCATTTCTAGAATTTGTAAAAACTTACCTCGAGATCGATGTGAAGATTCAACAAACAAGTTACAAAAATATAGAGGAGAAAAAAGTGCCTCAATGATGGACTTTATCATTTAAAACATGAGGTGACTGAATATGAACAAAATGATAGAGTATCTCAACAACAAATTCAAGATCTCAAGAAGAAATTTGACAAGGAATTATCATAGAAAGATGAAGAAAATTCTCGTTTAAGAACCATAATCAAAGTTTGGTTGCACAAATCAAGACGTTGAAGAACGAGAATTTGTCACAAGAAGAAAATTTGGAACAACTTACCAATAAGGAAGCATTAGTTGATAAAGAAACAATCACTAATCTAGTGGAATTAGAGTAGTCGTCAGATTTAAAAATCCAAACCATTGAGAAAGGAATCAATATAGATTTAGTTGACATAAAAAATCAAAAAGATGATCATATTGAAATGTTATCAATCAAGAAGTCGCCAGAAGTATCTAAAGACTAATGTTCCAAAAACAAGACACCAGATAAAAGGATGCCTTATCGTCATCCAAATCACAAGAGTCATCATAGCCAATGACAAAATCAATATGAATATAAACAATATTCTTCATACATTTAGAAGAATCGCAGTTTTGAAAGAGTGGGGACAAAATCAATACCTTGCTCGCAAGCATAAGACGAGAAGATTTGTTCAAACAATTGACCAACAAAAAGCCCCAATCAAGGTTGTTGGAAGCGGGGAACACAATTTTCAAAAAGCTTCTAGGAGTGGAGCGTTTTTTATATAATACATATTTTAATATATTTTGATGCATATATATTAAAATAAACATGTAGAATGTCAAATCAATTGCAAAAAACATGAAAACATAGATTTAACTATTGGATTAATGATCATTAAAACATCAACCATTTAGTACACATATAACATCAATCATCAATTAGTTATAACTTATAACATTGTCATCAAATGATTAGTCATCAACCACAACATCAACCTTCAAGTTTCAACATATAAAATTTGTCATCAACAAATTGTAACAAATTACATCAACCACGAAATGAAACAGAGCATCATTGTCATTACCAAAGAGTTGTAAGATTCAATCAACAGTTCAAAGGCAGGTTCAAAGTTCAAAGTTCAAACTTAAACTGTCATATAATGTCTATAAAATATACCATAATAAAAACAAAGTACTAAGTTTTAGAGACTACTTCTAAACAAGAAAAAGTTAAAGAGATGTAGTATCTACTAAGATTTCCTCTTGCGACATGAAACTTCTAGTTTCTTTTCCTATGATCTATGAAGAAGAGGAGCAGGAGTAGGTGGAAGTGTTTGTGGAACGTGACCAATAGCTACATGGCCCCCACATAACATTAGATGTTGTGAAGCTAATGGCAAAGCTCCTACCTTTGGAAACTTGATAGTGGATGGGGGTGGCATGTCTACTCCATGAATATGATTGCCATCATGATCACCCAAAAGTTTAGCTTCCAAGTGCTCTAAAACTATTGCTCTATCCTCCAAATTAGCCTCCTCTGGATTGTTGTCCCAAGTCACATATGTTCTATCATTCTTCGTTGCCTCACAATAATGGGACAACAACCTCATTTTGTAGTGCACATAAACCAAGCTTGTTGTTTGGTCTACATTCAGGTTGTTTCTCGTCATGTTTTGGATGAAGCTATAGGTGCTCCAACACCCCTCTACAAAAGAAGTTTTAACAATGTGTGAAAGCACCCTCACTGCCAATGTATGCAAATGTGTGGTAGAGGAGCCATGCATGTTCCACCATTCTATAGGATTCAACCTATTTCGATTTTTAGTTGCATGCAAGTTAGCAAAGACTCTATGTTCAATGATATACTTGCTCAATTGGCTTTGTACTTGGGCACACTCCTCTTCATCAGGGACCAACTTGTTTAATGCAAGCATATACCCATTTTGTACCTTTGGATTTGTGTGTGGTTTTCTCCTAATCCAACCCCAGGTTTTGGTTGGGCCAACCAAGATGGAGAATACTATTTGGGTGTAAGTACATATGCTAGGTCTTGGAATGGAACATCCAGATTATGCCACCTTTTGACCACATGTTTATGGATATGATCATACCATATTGCATCTGTCGGCTCAAGAATGTCTTTGATTTGGCCTAGCATGTTGCCCATTTGCTCACACCTCCCAATCATTGTCTGATCTGTTTCTTCAAACCGAATCATACTATAAATGGGCTTGGTGAACTGCATAACATACTTAACTTGTTGGAAAACTGACCATCAAGCATTGTGTCCTCCACTTCTTGAAATTCATGTCTATTAGATGTGGATGTAGCTCCGTCTTTCAAACCTTACGATGAATTACTTGAGACCATACTAGCCAATACCTCTCTTACCCACAAAAGGCAATTGAAGGTGAGGTAATAGCTAGCAAATCTGGTCTTTACAATCTTTAGTAGCTCCAACTTAGAGTGATTGTGAAAAATGTGGTGGGTGATGCTATGGTTGGTAATCAATTTTATCGTTTTCTTCCCTCTCTTGTATAATGCACCAATCCATTTATAATCATGGTCCTTCTTAACGATATCATGCATCAAGAGGTTCAATGTGTGAACCAAACACCTTGACCAAAATATGTTAGGGTACATATCCTCAATGATTGCTCATATTGTCTTATAATTAGTAGCATTGTTAGTGATGACTTGAATGACATTGTATGCCTAATCTCTTGAATGGTTATAATTAAAGGTTTTGCAATATTAATACTAGTCTTGTAACAATTTGAGTAGTCACGGGCTAAAAGGAAGACCACACCACTAGCAGACACACCAAGAATATTTGTCCATGGACTTCCTTTAACATTTGTCCAACCATTAGATACAATGGATGCCCCATATTTGTTCCAATCATTTGTAAATTGTCCTATAGCACTATGGATTTTGGCTCTTGCTCTGTCAAGTCCCATGGTTCTAGCTTTGTCATACCCAGGGCTCTTGTATCCTTTAGGGCCACCATTGATGGCTTGTACCATTTCATGCCAATAGGGTGAGCGAAGAACATTGAATGGTACAACACACACATAGAAAAACTTGAAATTTTTTGCGTCCACGTCATCCCTATATCCTTGGTCAATGAAATCTGATATTGTTCTATGCCTTGAATGCACAGACGATAATCCACCAGCATGGGGGAATGGGGATTGACCTTCGAACATTCTTTGTGAGCATGAGGTTTGACTCTCATATTCAACCCTTGAGTTTTGGATTTGTTTTGTGTGGCCTCCTCTTCCTTGTATTTGTTTCTATCTTTGATTGGCACATGCTCACAAGTTTTGAATCCTATAGTCTTACTTTCATCGCATGGCATAATCCCACATAGATGCTTTCTAACACGGGTATATGAACCTATGTAATTTTTACGATAATGGGAGCATATAAATTTTGTGGTTCCACACCCTTTCTCGTCCCCTTCCCCTTCCCTAAGCTTTGTCACATACTGTAACAAACATAAATAAATATAAAATATATAGATATAAATAAATAATCATTAAATAATAATAATTAATACATCATAATGAAAAGACATGTCTATTAATAAAATGAAGACATGTCTATTAATAAAAGGGCATCCCTCCGTGGGTATATATGGCCCTCATTGTCATTGTAATCGTTCATCTCATAGCTCATATTTTTACTCATACATTTTATATATATTGTTATCCATATGGATTTCTATATTGTGTTCCAAGTATTTTGGATATTTAACTCGTAAGCTAGATTTGGCTATTAATAAAAGGGCATCCCTCCGTGGGTATATATGGCCCTCATTGTCATTGTAATCGTTCATCTCATATCTCATATTTTTACTCATACATTTTATATATATTGTAATCCATATGGATTTCTATATTGTGTTCCAAGTATTTTGGATATTTAACTCGTAAGCCAGATTTGGTTCACCACATTGATATTAAAGCAAGTCTAATTCTGGCCTTTGGCCACACTCTCCATTGTAAGTCGGCTTTTGGCCATATAAAATTTCAGGCCAAAATTTCAATCTGAGAATTGGTCGTTGACCATAATTGGCCCTTGGCCTTGGCCATTTTAAATCTAAACTTTCATATGCAACATAAAATTTCACTGCCAAGAAATCAAGAAAATAATATATATTAGAAATTCCGTTTAAAAGATTATTTCGTTGCAAGGTTCAAGAACATAACTAGGAATCAAGAAAAGAAAAATTAAAGGAAACTGAGATGAAAGTAGTGTCGCTGAGGAGTGTATTGAACAATCAAGAATACGGAAATAAAATATGCCCAGGAATTTATGGATCTCTTCAACGAAGAAATATAACAACCGCCATTAAACATTTGTTCAAAGCTGGGTGAACAGAGCACTAGAGCAGAAATTTCTGTTCTACGGTTACCGTACAAGTCAACAAGTGTAAATTTTGTACATGAGATTTC
>JZKD02S1296456.1:0-11980 GCA_000966675.3 Picea glauca | reverse complement strand
GGTGCAGTGAGGGCAGAGGATGCAAAGTTTTACCTGTGGGTGCCTTTGTAGAAGGCGAGTTGCACCTGTCCTGGATGCAAATTTTTCCAAGCCCATTCATGCCTTTTATTCTTACTTTTTATTCTCTTATTTTTATATTGCTTTTTTATTCAAGAGGCTAGTCAGGGGACACTGCCCTGGCGTGGTGACCAGTTGTGACAACGTTACCCACAAGTACTTTCACAGAAATGAGAAGCCTGGCTCGTGATGAGACCCCTTTTCCCTTGGCCATGCAACCAAGAGTCACTACCCTGGCGTGGTAACCAGCTGGTGGTAATGTCATACTGCTAGGTACCCAAGGACCTAATAGGCTGGCTCGTGATGAGACCCCCTATCCTCTGATTAGGTCTTGTTTTATTATTTTTACAGGTCCCTCTTGTTTCTTGCTAAGAAGCCTTTTATTGCTTTCTCGGGGATCCTTGGGCGAAGCATCTTGAGGTTTTATTCTTAGGTTTTTATCTTTTACCAGCTTGCTTTTACCTTCTGGGCCTTTAGCTCCTTCTTCCCACGAGATAAGGTGCAATCCTGAAAATAGGTCAACCCAGTGCCCGGACAAGTGGAATGGGACAGGTGAGTGGGAAGCAAGATGAAAAAGTGGTGCTGTGAAGGGAGCGGACGATGGCTTTTCAGAAGTCACCCCCGGTGAAAAACCGAAACCTAAGGACACAGGCTTACTAGGGCATCCTGTCAATCCATGTAGACATGGTCAAGTGGGCAAGTGTAAGATCCAAGCATTTGTTAGAAACAAAAGGAATCAAATGCACATATTCAAGGGTTTTGATGATCAAAGTGACACATACCATGATGGACTAATTACCTCATGGAGCAAAAAATATCTCGGACACAAGGCCAAGCCGATGGTGATGGATGTTACTGCTACTGACAAGATAAAGGTGCTGGAGCCTGGAAGAAAGAAAAGGTGGGCCCTCCAGGGCCATGCTAAAGTCAATCCTGCTCTCGGTACTCCATGTCTACGACTTGTGGGCCTCGAGACATGATCTCCTTGTTATCCCTAAAAGTGGGGGATAACATGTCCCAAGTCCATCCAAAAGCCTATGAGCTAATATTTGAACGTGTTGGGCTTACCTCATGGCTTATGGTGTCATTTAATCCATTTCTATGAGCTCCTTTGTGGAGGGTGCACTTGCTCTCGAGTTACCACTTTCTAAGCACTACGTTTTTCCAACCCCTTAATCTACCTTTTTATTGTCCTTTTATCATATTTGCAAGTCCTCTTTATAAGGTTTCAAGCTATAACATCATTGCTTTGGGACTGGGGCGAACACGGAAAGGGTAGAGCTCAAGTATGGACAACTTTTGAGAGTCCTTGCTATTATCCCTTTCTTTACTTAGCATTATTCTTTCTTTATTAATCTTTTACTAGCTGTTTCCATCAACCTTTGGGCCTTTAGCCCCTCTTCTCATGAGAGAATGAACCATGACGCATTATCGAAGTTTAGTACATTGCGACAGGCTCCAGGATGGTAAGTATTAAGTATGGCGGGAAAACGAAACGTTACCCTTGTTCGCCCCCCCCAGTAGTACCCTTTTTCCTTGGGGGTGACAACATATGACTAGGGTACAAATGCTGGCCACCAAGTTGAAACAAGGAAACAAACATAAATTCTTGAACTTATGATCCATTATCCAACTCCAACCAATGATCCTCATTTACATGCCTAGTATATTAAGCACAACACCCTGTATGAAAAAGGACTAACATACCTCATGGTGACGCTGGCTTACCATCTTCCATACACTGTGTTGACTGGATGCGATGAGCTTGGTTGATCATCATCATCAACGAGATCATTGCTTTCATTGTGGGCCACGAGACATGATCTCCTCCAGTTACCCCTAGACATGGGGGGGGGGTAAGAGTAGGAATTGGTCATTTCATGATGGCCTCCATCTTTGCGGGATCTGACTTGAGTTCCCCTCCATTGATCACATACCCCAAATACATCAATAACTACTGAGCAAACTCACATTTCTTGAGGTTAGCCAATAGTTGGTGCTTTTCAAGGCCTCTTAACACCTGCATAAGATCTGAGATGTGCTCTTCCCCGGTAGAGCTATAAACCAATATATCATCCAAATATACTATAACAAATGAATCTAAATATGGGTGTAATACATCATTCATCAATCTTATAAATGTAGCTGGTGCATTACATAAGCCAAATGGCATGACCAACCATTCATATAGACCTTGCCTTGTCTTGAAGGCGGTCTTCCAGGTGTCTTCTTCTTTGACACGTACTTGGTGGTATCCCGATTTTAGATCCAACTTGGTGAAGTACTTGGCGTGATGCAACTAGTCTAAAATATCATCGATCTTAGAGTGCAATATTGTTTAAAGTTCTGTAATCGATACACATTCGCCAAGTCCCATCCTTCTTGGGTACTATAATGATAGGTGACCCACAAGGTGAGTTGCTTGGTCTAATCATTCTCTGCTCCAATAGCGGTTGCAACCGCTTCTTCACTTCATTTGCTTTCGGAACAGATTGTCTATAGAGCCCAATGTTGGGCAATGGGGAGTCTGGAAATAACTGTATTTTGTGGTCCACTTCCCTCTTGGGTGGTAGCCCTTTAGGCCCCTGGAACACTCCTCTGTATGCTTGTAGCAACTCCTCCAACTGATGTTTATGCTCTTTAGTACTCTCCTCCATGGATGCCTTTACTCTTACCAACTCATCATCATAATGATTTTCTCTTAAGAAAAGTAAAACAAATTTTTGACTAGAACTAATCAACTTCTTGGCTTGGTTGGCACTTACCAGTGAGATATTTAATTTACCTTTGTGTGTGTTGATTATGTAGGACTTCCCATCCTTGATCAAGCGGTACTGGTTGACTCTCCGCATGAAGATTGCATCCCTCATTTACATGTACGGGCTCCCAAACACTACACCACACACATCTAGGGGTATTACATCCTGATCCAACAACACTTCATCAATAAAGTTTGCACTTAAAACAAATTTAATCTTACACTATTTTGTTAGCTTGATCTTTGCATCCTTGTTTACCCAATCCAATGGATAGGGGCTAGGATGATCGCAAACCTCCAATTCAAGCTTTTTGACCATATCTGCTGCTATGAGATTAGCTCGTGAACCAGAGTCAAACATAGAGTCTATCTTGGTCTTCTTGACCTGGATCTTGATGTGGAAGAGTTTGGTCATCTCCTTCTCTTCTCGATGATGAAAGCTACTTAGATTCACCTCCTTTTGCACTAATGTGCAGACAATTTTCTCATCCACATCGGAGTTGCTTTCAACCTAATTGCTCGAATCCATGGCAAGAAGATTCTTTTTATTTGCATCCTTATTGTGGTTCTTTAGGTTCAGCTCTAGATGTAGTTTCCAACACTTTTCCTTAGTGTGACCATCAATATTGCAATGGTTACAGTGGTTGTTGGGATCCTTGCATTGATATGTAGTGGTTGTCGTCTTCTTATCCTTTCCCCCCTTCTGCTTCTTCTGCTCCTTGGAAGCTTCCTGGTGCTCTTTCTGTTTGGAACTGCTTGGATGCCCTTTCTTGTGGCCTATGTTTTTCAGATATTGTGTCTATACACATGCCTCGATCACTGTCCTTGGATGGAAAAACATCACTTTATTTCGTAGATGACTATGTAGATCCCCTAGATACTTGAGGAGTACATTTGGTTTCTTGGGAGAAATACCTAGCATGATGGCCATCTTTCTGAATTCGGTGGTGTACTCTTGCACACTTTGCCCCTACCTTTGCCTGAAGTAATGTCAACGGATCCATTGGTACTCTACATACCCAATAAGATAGAACTGAGACTTAATGAGGGTTTTGAAATCCTCCCACTTAGTTACTGGTGGATCACCTTCAAGCCTAAGTGTCTCCATGTGACTTTCCTACCAGGTTAAAGCATGGCCCTCTAACTTCAGTTTGGCGAATGATATCTTTTGATCCTCATCTATATGGTGAACATTGAAATATACTTCTAGTTGTTGCAACCAATGATTCAGTTTTAATGCATTGATCTCACCTTGGTATGACTTTATGTCCACTTTTTCTTCCATCTTGAATAGGGATTGTGAAGGGTTTTAATGACACTTGAATTGGGATGCTCTTTCTTAGACTCTTTCCTCAACTCCTTTTGTAGGTCTTCATTATCTCTCGATTTTCCTTTTGATCCGATATCAGAGTTAGAGCCTCCAGCCTCTCTGAACGGTCCGAGCTTGCTTGCTAGAGCCTCCATGAGGAGGGACATATTGCGAGATATGTCGAAGACTTTCTCTTCCAGTCTCACAAATCTCTCCTCTGTTGGATCTCAAGGGTTGTTATGAACAAACTCGTCAGCCACGGCCAGGGTTCTGCAACTTTCTTTTTAAATTGATTCCTAGATACCTGCAACTTCCCACAAATGCCCCAAAGAAACCTGCTTTGATACCGATATGATCTGTAAATTGTTGTGGATATTCCACTGGAACAGTTCGTCACAACAGATCTGATAATATTATGAAATCTTAGATTTATGTAGTTTATTTCTTTATATCCCAGAGTTATTATCTCTAGCTTATGGCTTGAATTTAAGAAATAACCGAAATACAAAAATGAAAGAATAGGCACAAATACACACCATCCACAGAAATGAATACAAGATTTGACTTGGGAAACACAATACAAGAGAAAACCCAGCTAGAAGGTCAGGGCTATGCTTTGCTCTCTTTGCTTCAGTTATAAAATGCACATACAAAGGAATGGTAACTCACTATGGAGTTATCTTTTGGCATTGTGGCTTGAACAACTACCATAGAATCCTCCTCCTTCTCTGTTATGCTCTCAAAATACAACTCTCAAATGTTTTGCTTAGCTATGGAACAAGATGCAATGCAAAAGAATGAAACCCCTTCTCCTCCTAGCGGCTCGGTATTTAACATAGCCCGATAGCCATCTAGGGGTAGGGTTTTGACTTCCTCAACCCTCAATTGTGATAAGGTTTTGGACCTTCTAGAATCTTCTTGAAAGTCCACATATGGCTAGCCCCATATGCAAGAGTAATGGGGATTGACGTGGCATCCTCTCGTACCATGGTGGTCAACACGGTAGGTTAACTTGCGAGAGGCAGAACTTTTGCATATGAGCTCCAGTTGAAGTGGTTTTTGCGCCATTGGAAAGGTCTTTGAATGTAGATAAGTGTCAAGGGGTATGAGCTAAAGCAGAGAAATTTGACCCCAAAAAATGTTGTTTGATGCCTCAAAATGGCTTCAGAAGGTTTCAAACCCCAATTTTCCATACTGGTACTTGTTAAAATGAACTTGCAAGTTGATTCCTCCAATTTTTTCCATTCTGAAAGCATTGAGATATATGACAAATATTATAGTGATCCAATCCAGATTAGTAAGGAATAATAAATAACATTTATTAAGGAGGGTGATTATGTCTAATGATTGCATTGAATGTGATTAAACTCTCTTTCTTGCTTGCATTGACCTCCTTGAAGGAAGGACGTAGTCATTTCCCTCATACTCTTGATAACTTGTGTTCGTTGTGCATAGATTGTTTTGTAACAATTGTGAATGATCTTAAAGAATGTTGATAGGTGTTTACCTTTGTCACATGATAGTTTATATCATGATTAGGTTTCAAGGCCAGTTGTGTTTACCTTATGAAGGTTTTGTGACATGTTATGCATCTAGGCATATTTGAATAATGAGTCAAGAAGCCTCCAAGGTATTGAAGTATTATTCCAGGGTTATAAGAATCTTGGTGATGATTGATTTTTATTTCTGATTAATGTGTATGGTGTGAAATGCATGAGTTTGAAGACACCAATCCTTAATCCTTAGGATCACTATCCTTGAAAGTTATCAAGCCCTCCTTACATGAGATTATATGTGGTGAGTTGAAGCTATTTGATGAATCTCAGAGATAGATATAGGTTGTAAAATAAATGATCATGCTTATGGTGATTTGGTTATGCCATCTATGCTTGATTGTCATCATGTTGGGAATATGTTATGTGGCACATTGTGAATCACTAGTTTCTAATTGATTGAAGATCTTGAAACTTGATTTGCATTGACTAGAGAGTTCTTATCTAGACATTGCATTTAAAGTTTGAAATAATGCTATACATTGTCATTGTATTCATAGAGAAAAGGTTTTGAGAATGGTCTTGCATTATAGAGGAATTTTACATTCCGTTACCATCATTGATTTATTGGACCAACAAACCCTGTTTTGATGTTGGTATAGAAGGTACGTTACAGAGAGGATCTTCCACCGAGTTTGTTGGTGAGTTTATGTTTTGAGATATAGCATTAAAGTTCACTATTTTCCCATATTTAATAAAATAGTGATGCAGATTTGAGAGCTTCGTTTTTTTGTGCATTTTCTGTTAGTGTTTCTAGTAGCATGTGTTTGCAGATTAACATATTCAAAGATTGTTGTTTTGATATAGTTTTAGTGTTTAAAGTTACCTAGGGTTTAATTATACTTTGAGTATAAAGTTTGCTTACAATGGTTTGAGAAATTTCAACATGGTATTAGTCTTCAGAGTACATTTGTTGAAACTTCCCAGGAATTTAGGGGTGGTATGCCTGAGCTTTGGTAGTGAGGCAGATCTAGACCTGAGAAGGGTTGAGGAGTGAGATGCATAGGATCTTCTAGTAATTGGAAGGTTGTGTTTGATTTTAAATTGTTAATATGTTTTCGTGTTTGTTTGAAGAGTTGCAGTCATGGCTAGTCAGAATCTTTGAGATTGTCACTTGTTGGAGGGCACTTCCAACTTTGTTCCATGGACGTGCAAGGTGTAGATTCTCTTGGAAGAGGTTGAGTTGTGGTACCTTGTGGAAAAGGATCCCTAGATCCCAAGGCTCTGGATGAGCACACTAGGAAATCAGTGAAAGTGAAACAATTTTTTTTGGATTCGGTGAAGGACCATCTAATCCTTCATATCACAAAGAAAAGGATGGCTAAGGGTATGTATGATGCCTTGGTCACCTTGTATTAGAGTGAGAACATGTCTGGGATAATTCTATTGAAGAATACACTAACTAGTGCTCGCATGAGCAAACTGATATAGTATGTAGCTATCTCATGACGATCACAAATTTGAGAGATTAGCAAGTTGTAGTTGATGACAAGATAGCAGAGAATGAGCTAGTTCAGATCTATTTGAATGGATTTGGTCCATCCTGGCATCATTTTGTACAGTGTGCATGTGTTTGTGAGCATATACCTTCATTTGGTCCGTGGGATGCTTTTGTTTGGGAGGAGATGAGAGTGGAGACAATTCCAACTAGCTATGAGGATGTACTAGACTTAGCACTTATCGGGAAGGTGAGGGAGGAAAGAAAGAAGGATCCAGGAAGGGTTGGAAGAAGGAAGATTTAGGGTCTTCCAACCAAGATAAGAAGGTTTTGAGTGATATCAAGTGCTTCAAGTGTAACAAGCATGTCCACTATGCTTTTCAGTGTCTTGAGAAGATTAAAGGAAAGAGTAAGTAGCAAGAGCAACAAAAATAGCATGTAAGAAGTGCAGAAGCGTTAGGCGTATATGAGTTGCTAGTAGGCTAGACACTACAGTTGCCATGGTGTCATGCCTTTCTATCAACATGGTTTCAAGTGTTGAGTGGTATGTTGACAGTGGAGCCTCTTGACATATGACAAAAAACATATCAACCTTCTTTAGGTTAGAGGAACAAGATACCGTCATGCAGGTGGATCTTGGTGATGATGGGAAGTACCTAATGACTGGGCCGGTTTCCATCTCGTTCGACATGGCAACAAGATAAGTTTTGGAGCTCCATGAGCTATTGTATGTTCTTGGTATGATTAAAACTTTGCTTTTAGTTTCTTGTTTAACAGATTTGAAGTGCAGGGCTAAGTTTATGATCAGGAAGTGATAATCATAAGTCATAGCCTTGATCCTGAAGTTTTGGCTAGAGGAGTTAGGGAGGGTGGACTTTATAGATTGCTAGTAGATCCCATGAAGCTAAGAGCCTTGTTGATTAACGGTGACAATTTGGGTGAGATTTGGCATAGAATATTCGGTCACCTAGATTGTGGATCTTTGCCTCTTCTGAAAGATATGGTGGTTGGATTCCCTGATTTCAAGGTGTAGAGGAGAGGAGTGTGCACTCAACAAGCAAGTTGAGGCTGCTTTCCCAAGCAGAGAGCACAAAACTAGAGGAATTTTTGATTTGATTCATTCAAAAGTCTATGGACCCATGTCATCAACTTCATTGACAATAATCTTTATTATATTACTTTCGTTGAAGGTTCTTCCAAGAAAACTTTGGTATATTCTATGAAGACCAAGAATTAAGTCTATAACAAGTTTTGAGAGTTCAAAGGTCTTATTGAGAACCAGATAGGTAGGAAGATCAAGGCATTGAGATCAGATAATGGAGGGCAGTATACATCCAATGGTTTTAACTTTTGATTCCTTTTGCAGAGAAGCAAAGAGTAAGAGGGAGTTTATAGTGCCTTACAACCTGCAGCTGAATGGGATCATAGAATGAAAGAATAGGTCCATAGTAGATATTGCTAAGTCTAAGGTTCATGACTTAAATTTGCCTATGTTTCTTTGGGTAGAGGCATGTTGTACATCAGTCTACAGACTAAATAGGTGTCCTCATATAGTGTTGGAGGAAAAGACTTTAGAGGAAGCTTTCACAAGGGAGAAACCAAATGTTTCTCATTTTAGGGTGTTTGGGAGTTCAATTACATTCATGTTCCAGAGGAGAAAAGGACAAAGGTTGAATTGTTTAGTTTGAAGGGTATTCTAGTTGGTTGCATTGAGTCCTCTAAGGCTTACAAGATCTATGTTCTATATCAATGGAAGATAGTAGTTAGCCAGGATGTGAAGGTTGATGAGAATGCATGGTCTTCTAGGTTCTAGGAGCTTCTAGCAATGATTGAGGAGGAGACAACACTTGCAGCCCCAAGTATTCATCCACATGTTTCAAGGAATTCAGGGTCAGGACAGATAGGTTTCGGTACAAGTATAGAGATAACTTTACCACCCAATACTACCAAGAGGCCAAGGTGGATTACATAGACATTGGAGGAGGCAGAGGAGCAAGTTAGTTCTGTAAAGACTTCTTATCGAGTAAGCCATCCTCCTAAGAAATTTCCCAGTTATGTTGCATTGATGTAGAGGCTTCTAGTTATGAGCACGCATGGTAGTATTCCATGGTGGAGGAGTACAACTCCATCATGATGAATGATGTGTGGGAGATAGTTTCGAGAACAGAGGGAAAATTAGTGGTTGATTCTAGGTGGTTGTATAAGGTGAAGCATGCAGTTGATGGTAGCATAGATAAATATAAGGCTTGGTTTGTACCTAAAGGATTTTCTTAGAGAGAATGAGTTGACTATGAGGAGACCTTTGCTCTAGTTGCCAGATATACTTCTATAAGACTATCATGTCTTTAGCATTAGTTGGTTGGCCATTATATCAGATGGATGCAAAGACAACCTTCCTCAATGGTGTGATTAATAAAGAAGAATACATTAATAGGTCGAGAGGGTTTGAATTGCATGGGCGAAAGACCCATGTGTGTAGGTTGAAGAAATCCCTTTATGGGTTGAAGTAGGCACAGTGTGCTTGCTACTCCAGGATTGATGAGTACTTGTTAGGTATAGGATTAACCAATACTTTTGTAGATCTCGATCTTTATTATTTATTTATAGATTTGATTTGCTTGTTTTGGTCTTGTATGTAGAGGACTTGATACTTGATAAGGAGTTCTAAGAAACACATAGTAGGATGCAAGGTAGAGTTGGCATGAGAGTTGAGATGAAGTACATTGGATTGATGGACTATTTCTTGGGTATATAGGTGTGACAGTGTCCAAGTGATGTGTTCCTTTGATAGGGTAAGTATGTAGTTCAGATTTTGAAGAGAGTTTCAGATGATGGATTGTAAATCCTTAGCTACTCCCATGGCACCAAATCTAAAGTTGCACTCATATTTGGCATCTCCTTTGATGTATCGATAGTTGATTGGATCTTTGATGTATCTGGTGTTAGAATATGAAAGATTGTGCTCGTTTTACCATTGACAATACCCTTGTCACCCAACCATAGGCCGAAGCCACCCTCCAAGCACCTTGATCTTGACAGAGAAGAGAATCCTGGTAGCAATCCAATAGCCAAGAGAGGCTAATGCACCAAGCAAGAAGTAACCAAGCTGATCAGATAGTCCCACCCAAAAGCTGGCGCAGTACCTTCCCTAGGACTTGCGCACAAGACTGCAACTGCACTGTGCAGAACTGGCTCTCTGCAACTGCTGAGAAGTGTGTCAAATGAGAGAGTGGCGCCTTGCATTTATAGTGGTTCTGGCAGACTTACTAGGGCCGACTTCTCCTTCTGGGTACTAATTAATTCATATTAATTATATTTCTGTAGTCAACATCTTGTCTAGGGTTTCTTTCATTTCTTTGCTTCCTTTCGGAACATTCTAATCTTGTCAAAGGTCACAATAGAGGTTCATACCTCCCGAAGCTACCATAATATCAACACTCCCTCCTAGCTAGGGAGGTATGGTCTTGAGCACAAACAGACCATTCAACTGATAGTATCACAAGCATCGTCATTATTATCCAACTGGATAATCTCCTATGACAAAGGGTACAATATCAATTGATAGAACACAACTGTGTCTATCCACGGTAGTACACAACTACTCAAACCGTGACACATAGTCACAAACACTGGAACATATCCACCACAATGGTATATCTCTACTGTCTGGAGACAGTCAGTCTCCATAACAATCATCTGATGACAACCTGCACAGAAAATATTGTTAAAATAAATTGAACCATCTGGGCCAATCTTTCACTCACATCTGTGAGATCTAAAAGAATATTTGCCCTCAGTATAGAACATCAATAATGGCTATCTGCCCTATTTTTCTCAAACAAGGAAGAATGATTGTTTCTGATTTCTAAGCTTGGACCATTCCTCACCCTGGGCCATTCCTCCTACACCAATCAAAGTGCACCATGGAGAGAATGTATAAACCCTAAGGAATGTCCGTCCTTGATTGTTGAGCCTGGACCATTCCCTACCCTGGGCCATTTCTCCTACACTAATCAAAGTGCACCCTGGAGAGAATGTATAAACCCTAAGGAATGACTGTCCAGACCATTTCCTCTGTTAACCACAAGAGGAAAAGACTGTCCTGCATCAATCTCCAAAACGGACCATTCCTCATGTTAACCACAATGAGAAATCGTTGTCGGGCGAGGCGGGCCAGTCTTCTTGAGTAACCCTCAAGAAGAGAGATTGCCCCAGACCACTCCCCATGTTAACCACAATGGAAAGTCGATGTCTATGATACATCAGGAATCTGGACCATTTCCCATGTTAACCACAATGGGAAATCGCTGTCCGTCAGAAATCTCAATCCACTTTCCGAACAGGAAAGAATCTGTCCAAGCTGGACTATTTTTCAATCACAAAAATAAATGTCTTCAATAATATTTTCAGTGCTCCCTCCCAACCTGGAGAGTCATTTCTTTCCTTTCAACTAAGGGAGTTATTTCCACGATCCCCATCTTCTCTCGGAAATATGCAAACTTTATTCTGGATAGAGGTTTTGTCAGGATATCTGCTGTCTGCTCATCATTGGGGATATATTCGAGCTTTACTTCTCCTTCCTGGACTTTATCTCGAATAAAGTAGTATTTGATCTCAATGTGTTTTGACCTTTCATGAAACACAGAATGTTCTGATAATCTTATACAACTCTGATTATCACAATATATTATGGTCGATACTGGAATCTGATCAAATAAATTGGAGATTAACTTCCTTAGCCATATTGCTTCTGTGCATGCTTCACATGCTGCCATATACTCTACTTCTGCTGTGTTGAGTGCAACAGACTTTTGTTTCCTGTTGCCCCAAAATATCATAGCGGAGCCCAAGCTGAAACACATACC
>JZKD02S1296445.1:0-11981 GCA_000966675.3 Picea glauca | reverse complement strand
TTACCTTACATACATTATTACAATTAATATTCATAATATATTTTGAACTTTAATCTATTAATATGAGATTGAGTTATATTTCATTTATAATTGTTTAATCCTAATGTAGTGTTAAGTGATTATATTGGTTGGGATGATATTATACTTTAAAAAATATAATTTATATATTAAAAGAGTTAAATGATTATATTTTTTGTCATGATATTGTACTTTTAAAAAATATAATTTATTATACTTAAAAAATTAAATTTATTGTAAATGATTCATGAATTAAATGACTACAGTTATTTTTGATGAATTAAATGGTAATCATTAATATTGTTATTTTTAAAAATATATATCTTTGGAAAATTTAAGAGTAAATACTTTCGATTAAAAGATGTGATTTTTAATTAACTATAATTACTATTCATTAATAATCATTATTATTGTCACAACCCTAAAGGATACCCAATAAGATCATGTAATCATTCAGCTCTCGAGGGCGTGCGACACCGCAACAGTTATTATTTGGTTACTTGGCATACCAAAAATACTCCTTTCGGACTATGTCTCTTCATCTAGAGAATACCCATACTTCGTTCTAGGCTAGCGACGAGTCACACTCCTACTCTAGTGCAACTCTTGCTTACTTACACAATCGTTAACACAATTTAACACTTAGTCTTATTTAAACATGCGTCCACGAACATAAGAATCCAAGAGAACAACTGCAGAAAAAAACAAAGACAAACACATATATAGTGCGAGTGACATAAACCATGCCTAACATCCATCTAAGTCTTTGTTATTGCAAAAGAGTTACAATATGAGCAATATTGGCTCGATTTACAAATTCAGCAAAGTCACATGACTCACCTCACCTCACCATGACACTCAAGAAAATATTTGTCACACCAAGAATCATTGTTGTAACCATCTCCACAACCACCTGTGGTTCACTTTAGACATGCCCACAACCGCAGAATTTTTGTCCCTTCGTTTTTTCATAATTTCACCAAGCTAACATAGATTTTGGTTCTGCATCACACATGCCTCCACAGACTTGAGCATTTTTTGACTTCCCCAAAATGTCCAACTCTTGGCTACTTATCTTCCATATTGGCGACTCTACTTCAGTTCATTGCCTCATACTTGCTCTCCAAATCTCTTGCCAAAATTCTCTATGTCCTCCTTTAGTTGTGCGCCCTTGCTTTTATATGGACTCCAAGAGTCACTTTTGTGAACATCACATCTCTTTGGTTCATGCTACCCCTTTGCAAATCCACACTCAACTGAATGACTCACCCTTTTGTGGACCCAATGTGCCCATCTAATCCTGTGCGCTCATCAATCATTCATCTCTTGTACAAATGCATCCCGTCGTTGGGCACACACCCCTTGCCTTGTGCGCTCTTCTTGTGTCAATCGTCGTGTCTCCTCGTGGATGTGTCGATGAGGTCATCCAACTTATTTGGTGCACCCATGTTGCTGAGGGAAGATGAATCCACTCCTTTATCATGTTCCCAAGTTGCCCCACCCTTGCCTAAGAACAACCAAAGTATTCGTCAATCATTCTAAGACAAGCAAGGTGTGTGCCCCCTTGGTTTTTCATGTCACCATTGTGCGCCCAAGGTGCCCTTGCTCACACCTAAACATATTCATTCACCCAATCGATCGCTTACTTCCTTGTGCTCTTCATCCGTTCCATCGTCGAATATTACGAAGGAGAGTATGTGCTTGATGAGAATCATAGGAGACCCTACATCCTCCCCCACTCCAAGTTTTCATCATCCCCAACAACATCTGTTGATCTCTATGGCATATTTTCCCCATCTTCGGATATCATCACCTCTCAAGGATTCTTGTCCCCTCAACTATTGTCATCAAGGAAACTCTCCTTAGGAAGTTCTTTAAAGTGTGCCCAAGTGTTGGATTCTGTTGAACCATATGGTTTTGATACTTCGACTCTGTTGTTTGTGTGTCATGTACATTGGATCGTCTCAAGTTTTAAATTGGTTTTGTTATCAATCCAACTATTGTGTCTTCACTAAAGAATGCATGTCTCCACATCCAACAAACCTTTTTTTGTCTGTCTCATCGTCATCCTGTCCAACTCCTCTTGGTATTGTTGAATCACCCACTACATTCTCAACCTATTCTTCTCACTTAGTCCAACCCCTTCAGTTCTAGACAAGGTCTTTCCCCCTGCCTCAGTTTGGCAAGTCACATCTTCACATAGAGCATACAGATACTTCATTCTAGGTTATTGGCCAGCCTAGATGAAGTATTCTTTGTGGTGCCAAGAAACCAAATGAGAAACATCGTTGTGTCGCACGACCATAAGAGGTGCATGATCGCAAGGCACATTGTGGGGACATGACAATTATCATATTAAAATTATGTATATATATATATATATATCACAAATGTTGGGAAATTTTTTTATGAATAAAAAAAGTGTATTCAAAGCTCACAATGGATGAGTATAAAGGAGGTTGTTCGCTAATTAAAGGATCTTCAAAAGTCCCACTGAGATATTATGATTTAACCAATTGTCATTGGCTTAAAAAAATATAGATATCCAAAGGAAAATTATGAAACAACTGAACCTAGGTAAGAAAATACATCTAGGACTCATGCTGGGCACATCAGGCCCAACATGAGCACTTTTGCATCTTTAGTCATTCTGGTACTGAAGAAGGATGGCACGTTATGGATGTGCATCGATTACAGAGCGCTCAACAAGAAAATTATTAAGAATCGGTACCCCATTCCATGCATAGATGATCTGATGGATGAGTTACATGGGGCAATCTTCTTCACTAAGATTGATCTAGGCTCAGGATACCATCAAATCAACATCAGGGATAATACATTGAGAAGACAACATTCCGATTCCATTTCAGACACTTTGAGTTCTTGGTCTTGCTGTTTGGATTGACCAACACACCAACCACTTTCCAGTCTTGCATGACTCACATGTTTAGAGGGTAGTTGAGGAAGTACCTTCTGGTATTCTTCGATGATATATTGATCTACAACAAGACATGGGACGAGCATCTAGAACATTTGGGGGAGGTCTTGGATATTATGCAGGCATAGTCACTATATGCCAAGGAATCCAAATGTGAATTTGTCATGAGAGAACTATTGTACTTGGGGCATATCATCAGTGAGTAGGGAGTACAGGTTCATCAGGAAAATATCAGGGCCATTTTGGATTGGCCAATGCCCTAGAACCTGACACAACTAAAAGAATTCTTTGGGTTATGCAGTTACTACAGGTGGTTCATCAAGGTCTTGTCATAGTTGGGACTCAGGATCACCACTCAAAGACTTGACCAAGAAGGGTGATTTTCACTGGACATAGGAGTCACAAAAGACATTCGACAAAATGAAGGAGGTTCTCAGCATATGCCCTGTTCTAGCCCTTCCAGACTTCTTGCAGTTGTTTGTCTTAGAGTGCGATGCATTAGAGGTGGCCATTAGAGAAGTTTTGATGCAAGGGGGCCACCCCATTGTGTTTGAGAGAAGGAAGCTCAATGAGTCAAAGAGACTCTATTTGATATACGAAAAGGAAATGTTGGCGATCATGCATGCTTTAACCAAATTCAGGCAGTATCTGGTAGAAAACAGATTTGTAGTAAAGACTGATCATAACAATCTCAAGTATTTCCTAGGTCAGAAAGATCTCAGTGAGAGACAACAAAAGTGGGTCTCAAAGATCCAAGCCTTTGACATTGACATTGAGTATGTCAAGGGAAAAAGAAATATCCTAGTCAATGCCTTGTCCAAGAGGCCAACAAGATGTTCGATGATGGACATTTGTACAGATTGGAAAGCTCATTTGTTGGTGGAGTACTCCAAAAAAAATAAATCTTGTGAGGTGATGGATGGACAAGTGGTTGATGAGAGATACGAGGTTCTTGATGACATCATTTTCTACAAGGACCGGATCTATCTGGTTCCAGACTCTACCTTGAAGGGGAAAATTTTGAAGGTGTGTCATGATTTGCCTACAACATGGCATCAGGGGTACTTCAAAACATATAGGCAGATCAAGGAGAGAATCTCATGGAAGGGTCTCAAGGATGATGTGATGAAACATATCCAGGAGTGCATGACTTGTCAATAGATCAAGTCCAAGTAGACACACCTCGCAGGACTGCTACAACCTTTACCCATTACAAAGAAGAAATGGGAGAGCATTTCTATGGATTTCATTATAGACCTTCCTTGAGTGGAGGGAAGAGATTTTATTTTTGTTGTGGTCGAATGACTGACCAAATTTGCACATTTCTTTTCCATACCCACAAAATACAAGGCCATACAGGTAGCATAGTTTTTTTTTGAGGTATTCTAGTTGCATGGTTTACCCAGGCAAATAGTCAGTGATAGAGATGGGCACTTTATCAACACATTTTGGCAGGAGATGTTCAGGTTGATAGGCATAGATCTAGCTACAAGTACCAGCTACCACGCACAGACATATGGACAAACATAGATCATCAACAGATGGGTGGAGGGGTACCTGAGGAACTATGTGGTGGGGCAACAATGCACATGGGTGAGATGGTTACACATGGGTGAGTATTGTTACAACACAACTTACTATTTATCCATCAGGATGTCACTGTTGAGGGCATTGTATGAATACGATGCACCCTCCTTTGTGGAGACTGTTTTTGGGGACAAAAGTGTCCCGAGGGACAAAGATTAGGTGGAGGAGAGTCGAAGGATTCTAGGGTCAGTGAGATAGAAATTCTAGACGACTCAGAACCAACAAAATATGTATGTAGTCCGACACAGAGTCGAGTGCAGTTTTGAGGTAGGGGATTTGGTGTTTCTGTGAATACAACCATACAGACAGTCCTCCTTGAAGAGGAGTGAAGCAGGGAAGCTGAAACAAAAGTTTTATAGGCCATACAGAGTCATTAGGAAGATACGTGAGGTGGCATACGAGCTAGATCTACCGAAGGGTAGCAAGATTCATAACGTTTTTCACATCTCTTGCCTTAAAAATGTTGTGGTACAAAATATTAGTATTTCAGAGGAGTTTCCACCCTTGGATGAGGAGGGCCAGTTGGAGATAGTGCTGGAGGAGGTAATAGAGCAGGGAGAGCATAGGTTGAGGAGCAGGGTCATTAGGGAGTGGTTAGTTAGATGGAGGGGTCTTCCAGTGGAGGATGCCACATGGGAGGGAGAGAACATTTTGCAGCACCCATGATTGATGTTGCTTGAGGACAAGCAATCTCGGGAAGGGAGGACTGTGATGTCTCGTTCCAAAGAGTAGGTCAGCAGGGAGTGGCTTAGTAGTCTACGTGTTCCGATAGACTATATTCAAGCACAAACAGGGAACAAGATGGAGAAATAAGGATGATTTTGTGACTAAACGATGAATTAAGCCAAAAATCTTAGGAAAAGTCACTTAAGTCTAACTCAACGAAGAATTAGAATGAAAAGGTGATAAAGGGGGACTTAATTAATTAATTATTCACCTTAGAAGGAAAACCGGCTAGCTTAAGTGAGTTCAATGGTGAATTATATCGAGAAGGGTATAAAGGAAGGACTTTGACCTAATTCCTCATTATGCATTGTTATGATTTGATGTTGAGAGTTCCTAGAGGAGGAAGAGATTCGACTTCTATTGTTTTGTGGATTTCTGGAGGAAACCACCACCATTGATTGGTTTCAGTGTACAGGGACGCACCCTAGCGCATCGAAGACACTATCCAGGTATTTCACCGCGATATTCAGGAGCATCCAGTTATAGTGTGAACAACTCAACCAGTGAGGGCGCAAGTTAGATTGAGGGTTTGTGGAGCTGCATGAGGTCATAGATTAGATTGCAATTTCCTTTCGAACTAGTTGAGATCCAGCCAAGGTGCTTAGATTGAGATACTTTCCATCATATTCTGATGGTGGAATCCTTCATAGCGCATCATCCAACTATTTATGGCACAACTCTTTTGGACAAACATTTGGGGTTGTAGGCAAAGTATTAGAGTAGATTCGGGGAAACCCTTCCATCCCAGTTCTGCATTTGGCGAGGGAATTGTTTTGATTCCTATAGCAGCTGGTTCTATTGGTGGAATCATTTGTGACGCATCCGGAGTCCCAGGAGGCTCGTAAACCCCTAGGGGTGAGATCCAGTGTGTCAGAGATCAGATATGTCTCCCGAAACTCATCAGTATCATTCCAGAGGCCAAGGCACTTCTATTCGGATAGATTCCAGCTCATTCCGACGGGTATAACTTTCCAGACAAGTTTTCCAACTTGTAGCGGTTACCACATTTCTCCGGGATCACCTATTTTTGTCGATTTATCCATGCATGCATGAGATCTTCCTTCATCTTATGATCATGAGTATTTTTATGTTATTTGCTTGTATTCCAGTGATGATCCATGCGATCTAGTTGATGAATATATTCTATATTTCCAGTATATCATTGTATTTCCATGCTTGAGCCTCATAATACATATTATTGGTCGGTTGATGTTATTTATTACCTCATGCATCATATATATAATATTTAAACCATAATATACAACATGCACATGCAATTACCATAAATATCTTAATCACACAATTGAAACGTCTCCAGAAACCCCCAGAGTATCATATCTGCAGATAAAATGCATTCAGAAACCCCTAATGTATCATATCTGTGAGAGATAACCCTAGATCCATAGTAAATATCCTGATGAGCGGGATCAAGGATATTTCATGCAAATGAATAAAGGTTAAAAGCTGGGAAACTTAAGCCCTTCCCTTTTGAGGATCAGATGAGTTGGAGGGAGGTGTTGCCTCCATGTTAAAGACAAAGGCTAAGGAATGAGGATCGAAAGAAAAGGGGCTATGAAAATCTGGGGAGTGGCATGGGAAACAAAGAAGGAAGTAAGGGAATTGATAGGTTCACACTCCACCTAAGTACTAATGTGGAGTGCAAAGAAATAATGGTAGAGGCTGCTAAACTTAAGCACTACCCTTCTCATATAATAGAAAAGAGACTTATGGATCCCTAAGAAAGAAGTTGGAGGCCCGCTCATGGCCATGATGGTAGATGAGAATAAATTATAGGGTGACACATAAGCATCTCATCAAATCATAGAATTCCACGTGTGCGCCACAACGATAGCCTATTTCTCAAGTGCTAAAAGATTTGAAACAATAAAGGGTTTCTATAATTGAATCTTGGGAAGTTGTTTGGAAACCATTGTGAAGATTGTTGGCCTTCCAAATACATACAAATACAAGGATAAAAGAGGGGTATGTAAAGGCACAAGGGTTCAATTAGATGGTTCAAAGGTTTGTTGGTTCAATCGGAGGTTCGATTGTAAGACTATTGGTTCAATTAAAGGTTATATTGTTCGATTGTCGGTTCCATATGTCAAAGTCACATCGATTTTCGTAGGTAAGATTTTACAATCTTTATTATTTCTCATTTAGGAGATGTGTTGGTGAGTCATTTTGACCACATGCCATATAATTACAGATCAATAATGATCTCATATAGCATTGATATATACAATTTCATTGATTCATTTGGTACGAGTCACTCATTAATTCAAAATGACTTTAAATTTCTTCATCATCCATGACAAGGTCTTGTCTGTTAACATAGAACTCCATATCTTAATGGGAAAGCACCAGTATTTAGCATCCAACTAGCCTACTAAATCCATTCTTACTCGATCCGTTCATCATGTTTCTAATATATTCTATTACAATTTCTATGTTTAACTCAAATCATAAACAACAAATAAGGTACTCCCCTTGAGCTAGAAATGCACCATCTCTAAAGAGAGAAAAGTGGGGTTTGCGACAAGAGCTCATTTCTAAGTTACCTTGGATTTGCCTCAATCATATGGGTTTGGAATTGACATTTTCAGAGGCAAGTTTGGGTATACAAAAATGGCATCATTCTTGAGAACAAGTCCAATTCCCTGGAATTGGTAATTTAGCTACAACATTTGATGAGCATAAGACTGTTGAATACCTTGCTTCTCATTTGGTGAATCCACAAAGACAAAGACATGTTCCTCGTGAACAAAAATGTCCAGTTGTTCACATGTAGGCTCTCCTTTTGGGTTTCAATGTCATCATTTACTAGCCTGTGTTGCCTCCTTTTGTGAGATTTGATGCATGTTTCATAGGCATGGTCAAGAGGCATGGTCCTCCCTCACTTCGTCCAATAGAAGAAGGAATATTTGAGAGAATTAGTCAATCCATGCGGTGAGGCCAAAAAAATGTATGTCATTGTTGACCTTCCCAAAGATGACAAGGAACCCCCAATAATTGGCAGCATAGAATACTGAAAATACCCACCTATAATCGTATGCCTTTTATTTGGTGTCTTTCTCTGAAAGTATAATTAGACTTAAAGTATAGTTTGAAAATACCCACCTATAATCATATGCCTTTTATTTGGTGTACTTCTATGAAAGTATAATTCAACTTAAAGTATAGTTTGACCTTGTTACCGTCTAGAACATTACATTTCTCCTTATTGGGCATTTCATTGTCTACTAAAGCAAAATTAAAGGATTTTTTTCCATTGTTTCTTTGACCCAATGACCTTGTTGTTTTTGGATGCTAAAAATGTAATCAAAGAGATTTGGGAAAAATAATTTGTATTCACCTTATGTGCACCAAGAACAAATCCATGTCTTCATATTGTCTACTCTTTCCATGAGACTGTCCAAAGATAAATAAGGTATTGCAGTCATCTGTCCCATCAACGGGGAATCAAAAGGATCGCCCATCTTCTGGCTAATAGTCAGCCCAAGTTTTCAAAATGTATCCATGAAGGTGAACGAGCATGAATTGTACTCAAGGGAGTCCAATCATGCGTCACCCTTTTCTTAAAGGGAGAGAGAACCATTCCTGTGGGGAAATATATGCTTATGCCATAGTGGGAATATAGTACTGTAAGAGGAAGTGTAAGGAGAAGGGGAAGGGAGAAGCATTACACACAAAATGGAAAAGGGTCACATATGTAAAGGTCACAACAGATGAGTGTCCATGCTGGGTATAAGGGCAATGCATACCATTCCACTACACGGGGGGATCTTCCAACATTAAGTCAAATATTTGCATAAATTGTATTCACAGAGTCCGCTTAAGAGTTAATCATCACTGCAGGTAAGAGATAACCACTGATGCAGTGGAAGTATATGTCGTAAAATAATCTTCCCCTATTTGTCCTGACATTTCACTTAGTAAATGATAACATTAGTTGTATATGCAGCAGTTCAAATTCCTCACTTACTCCGACTCTTTTGTGTGAACTGTACGTGAACATTTCCTCTTCCTTTCTCATCCACACACCTTCAATGATTTTGTTAATGTACATATTCATTCATATGGTAGGAAAGGGTAACTACTTTTGTAAATGCTTTTTGAAAGTGCAATAGATTTTAAGATTGGGTCCCTTTATAACTACACTTTATTTGATCACTTTATACATTTGTTTTACATTTAGTCCCTTTATAACTACACTTTATACATTTGTTTTAGATTCAATATCCTTATAACTACGCTTTATTTGATCACTCTATATTTGTTTTGAGTGATGTTGTCTCTATTGTTTGTTTTGAGCAATGTTGTTGATGTTGTCTCTATTGTATGAGTAGAGTAAAAAATCAAATATAATACAAAACAAAACTTGAAAGATATGGTAAACAAAAATCTAGTATAAGAGTCCCCGGATGGGGTGCTAGTGGATTCCCCGTGGCACAGAATGGAACCGGATGCGTTGCAGGGCCACACACAACCACGTGACCACCCTGTGCAGTAGGGCAATGCTGTCCTGGGGAGTTAAGGTGCTTAAAATGGATTTGATGGGCGAGGACAGGGGCATTAATGCCACCCTTTGCATCCCCGCTATCTGTAACATGGCCTGGCTTGTTACATTCATTATTCCACCCTGCTTGCATTTGGAAGGGCTGCCCCCTTCACGACGCAAGGATAAGCCATCTTGTTCTGCACTTTGGTCCACAGACTACCAGCAATTCTGGCTCCTTGCTCCACGCGCAAAACACCATCCACCTGCACCCATGAGAGAACGCATAAGAGGGAAGCCCAAGCGGGGCTCCCCCTAGAAGCCCCATAGACCATCTCTCTCGCCTTCGACCTCCCCGATTACAGGATCTTCTACCCATCCCCCAATTCTGTCCCCTGGCGCCACCCTCCTCCCTGCGCAAACTAAACGTCGTAGACCTTCAGCCACCACGCCTCCTAAGCAATCTCCGCTCCCGCGAGCCATGGCCACCATCCCACGCGGAACGCCTACACCTCCACGCGGTCCTCTTGACCCCCAAATGCAATTCTTTGCGTCCATGTCCTTCCCTTCTTCCTCAAGTACCTGACGAAGTGACCCATGAGCTTTCGGAACAGTCAACCGACTGCATTTCCACCAGGCGACCCACCCCGACAGTGAACATTTCAGAGAAAGACTTGGCATCCTATACGACCTTGTCTTCGAGCTCAGAAGAGAGGTGGCGGAACTCAAGTTTCGATTGCAAGCCACCGAAGACAACGCGGCCACCTTTCTACAGATCCTCTTGACCATGCAAATGGAGCTCTCCCCAGACCCCACTGGCATCACACCGGGGGGGGAAATTGATACAGAGTTTGATGACATGCTGCAGTCAGCAGCAGCGCGGTAGAAGGAAGAGGAGCCCAACGGTCCACTCGAGCATCCAGAATGAGAGGAGCGCAGGGAGAAACGAGGGGAAGATCAGCCGAACAATACTGCGACAGAACCATGGGCAGAGGACCTCAGCGCCGCGTGGCTGGGCTTTTCGCCAGGTGTCTAGCTATCTGTTGTTGTCCTAAGCTAGGTGGCTTTTATTTTTGAACTTTGTTTGTTTTAAAACTCAGAATCGATCTAAGACTAATGACTTGGAAGCTGGCTGGACTGGTTTCCCCTCTGTTGGGGCAGTCCAGTAACTACAGCTAGTTTCATTTTGTATTTTTGGAACCTATGTTCAGCCATAGCAGGCACCACATTTAATATAACTTTCTTACTTACAAAAAAAAAAAAAATCTAGTATAAGAGAATTGTAGTTAACTTTATGTATACATCTAACTTGTCAATGTGCATATTCATCAATATGGTAGTAAAGGGGCACTATTTTTGTATAGACTTGTTGAAATTTATGTTATTGTGGATTAGAGTTCAAAATCAATGTAGGATGCTATATCTCTATTTAGGAATCCTATCTCCTTATAATTGCACTCTACTCAAGCACTCTATACATCCACTATCTGTTATGATCAGAGGTTATGGCAGATACATGAGGCCTACGTAAGGGATGTTGTGTCAAATGCATTGCAAAACAAAACTTGAAAGAAATAGGTAAGTAAATCCAAAAAAAAAAATTTAAAGAAAAAACCATTTTTGAAAATAGAAACCACTTATCTTTGTATACAACAACACCATTCCTCTAACCATTCATCTAAATATAATATCACATATTTCATAAAGGTAAATTTTCCAAATCATTTTCTTCACATATATTTAAATAAGATAATCATGATTTGTTTCATATGGAGAAGAAATTTCAGAAAAAATTAAACTAGTTTTCCTTTTTAATAAAAGAAAAATGAGAATATATAGTAATATTTTGATAATATCAAACATTATTTAAGCTATGAATAATTTCTAAAGTACCTGAAAGTTGTGTTTCTATGAAAAACATCAATTATTCCCCATGTGCACTTGATTCATTGATTAATTCTAGTGGTTGGAATGGTTTTCTCTTCCTAGTCATAGATAATTATAAAAAGACAAAAACATAAATATCAAAGTGGCAAGGAAAAAAAAGAAGTTACATCTAATATCAAGCTAGTAAAATTAGATCAAATATAGATTTTAAAAATAATTTAACTTTTAAAATAAAATGTTGACTTACAAAGTAATATAAGTAACAATAATGTGGAATCCTTTTTAGATTATTCATTGCAGTTAAATATTGTAATTCGAATAACAATA
>JZKD02S1296423.1:0-11981 GCA_000966675.3 Picea glauca | reverse complement strand
TGATGTATCTGATGTATTTCCTCCTGTACCAAATCCTATATCTACCAAGATTCAAGAGAGATACAAACCACTTAAGTTTCCTCATTTCCTACATGATTTTCCTCCAAATCACTATAAGTACTTACCTTTATTCGATGAAGAACCTAATACCCTCATAGCTGAAAAACATGTCCAAGACTTTGAGCATTTTCTTGACCTCCTCGAAGTTTAAGATGTTGTTGTTTGCATGAGATATTTTTCTCAATCCTTGCAAGGAGATGCCAAAATATTGTTCATGCATTTGCAACCTAAATCAATTAGTTCATGGGATGAATTGAGAGAAACCTTTTTGAAATTTTGGGGTGAGAGGAAGTCCTGGGACCAATATATTGCATAATTTCAAGGCATTAAAAGGCAAAGCAATGAAACTGTTTCTACGTTCAGTAGGAGGTTTTCCAGTATTTATTACAACATTCCTAAGGAAATTCAACCCATTGAAGTTGCTTCCATGCTCCATTATGGAACATCATTTCATCCAGATTTGTCTTTTCTCCTGATGGAGAGGAGGCATGTTACTTTACAACAAATGTTTAATAATTCTCAGGAGATTGAAGACAATCTACAAGCTTGTGGAAATTTATCTAAGAAGTTTGGGAATGTAGAGATAGATGTTGAACAATGTCATGAAGATGATCTTGATCAACAAACTGTTGATTTGGATCCCTGTCATCATGAGAAAAAAAATATTTGTTTCATGAATCTTTTTGAAGTATGTAATGATGATGTTTTTGTAGAAAAGATAGATCATCCTGCTGAAGAGAACTCTGCTGTCCCAATTTTTCTGTTTAATGACATTGCAAGTTTTTCTGATATCCCTTTATATGATGAATACAATGATTATTATGAGGGTGATTTCCTAGAGCAACTAGAAATTCTTTCTTCATTGATAAATGCTCAGTTTCAGCAAGCTTATGAAAGTAGTAAATTTATATGTCAATGTCATAGTATTGCATATGAAGAGAATAATGAGTTGGTTGAAGGTAACTCTGTGCCATTATATTTTGCTTCATTTATCTTCCTTAAGTAAAATTTTAAAATCAAGAATGAAAGAAGGGAATGTGAGTGGATCCAAAATCACACCAGTTTATCATAACACATTGATATCCCTTTAATGTTGCAACAAACTTCTTTCATTTTTAATGATCATGTAGCTTGTTACATGGAGGATCTGGTCAGTTCAAGTCTACAACCATTAATTTATGATGTTTTTTAAGATGGTGATGTTGATTTTTAGAAACAATCATAATTTTATTCTAGTTCAGAAAATTTTAATTTGCAATGACATCATCAAAGCTTGCATCCCTTTTATGACAACTTAGAAATAGATTTTTAGGAATGTGCAAATGCAGATGAAGGGGTGGATTCATGGTATGTAAACCACCTGGAATAGAGTCACAATTGTTTAGATGAGAAAGACATCAGTTGGCATGCTTTTGAGGATTCTTTTGCATCATGCTTGCAAGCAGTAAACAATCCCAAGTTTATTAAATTGGATTTTTTTTTCAAGATCTTAAATGAGTTGCCAGTAAGCAGATTTTCTATTTTGTACTTGAAGAAACATGCACAAAGAATTCATCCACTGGATAATATGCTTGTGTGGTTGCATTGGATCTTTGACTTGATTGAGTAATATCTTCTTTAGTTCAATAGAGTAGTAGTGTGTGAAATAAGATTTTTGGAGAATTATTCTTTTAGTTTGGGTTTGAGCTTAGCTTTTAGTAGTAAGTTGTTTAGTTTTCAACAATATGTTCTTTTTAGTTTGCAGTTGGAGTGATTTCAATTAAAGAGTAGTTCATTGGTTGCATCCCAAAAGATGTTACAGGGTTGGGAACAACCCAATGTATTATAAACTTCTTTTCATGTTCTTTGACACCTCACATGGAGGATGTCATCCCCATTGGAGCCAATGTTAGCACATGTAAATTTTCAATTTGTGATTTGGATTAATTTGTTCTTTGTAGGGTGATTGTGTTAAGTACATTGAGGTTAAAACCTCTAGGCTCATTTGAGCAAATCTTGCAGCAAGAGGAGGTGGAAAAGAAATAAAAAAGGAAAGATTTATTTACTTGTAGGAGCAACAGAAGTTTGAACTCCTAGAGTTGGTTTTATTCAATTTTTCCCTTTTGACCTTTTTTGTCAATGAAGACTAGTAAAACCCTAAACCTAATTCTAAAGTTTCTTTTGAAGATTGCATAACTTTTTGCAGGGTGTTTTTTTTATCAAGGATTGATCACTGTACATGGTCATAACAGACATCCACCTTGTTTTGTTTTTGAGCCTTTGGAATTTTGGTCATGAGTGAGGAAAAGAAACATTTACAGTTGTGTAGCAAGGCTTGTTGTGCAACTGTCTTAGTGATGTTTTGGGGAAACAATTTGAAGTTTTTCTTGGAATTTTTCAATTCAATTTCTAATTAGTGGGATGATTAATAAATAGCCACTATGGATGCATAAGAAAGAGAAGATTTATTAGTCAAGGGTGATTTGGCTTCATTTTTTCAATATTAAGACACATTAGGGTTTGAAGTTTTGAGAAGCAAATGAGATTTTAAGAGAAGATGAAGTGGTTCCAGAGATTCCATATTAAGTGTCATACATCAATCAATAACCATTAAAAATCATGCAATGTCAATCAGCTGAAGAAAAGGGTGAAAAGAGTTTTGCTGGACAAAGTTTACAGGCCACACTGCATAAATGAATGTTTTTGAAGTCAACTTCAAGAGTTCCTTTCGAACAACTAGAGAATATTTTAGAAAACCTCAAAGAGGATTTTTTCAAGAATAGACCCAATAACAAAAGCCTCTCTTATTTTTTGCACGGGTGTCATAGTTTGGAATATTTGAAGGGATATTTACAACCTATTTTTCCATATTTAAACATTTACTTATTTCCTGTTTAGGTCATTATCTTCGGGCATGGATCCCAAGAAGTTGGAGAGGAGTTTTTGAAAAGTGAGAGAGGTTTTTCTCAAGCATGGGTTCATAAAAAAAAATATCTTAGTTTTGTAACAAATATTATGATTTGGGAGATATGATGACATCTTTGACCCTTATTTTCCAACAAATCTATTGTGCATTTCCTATATGATTTTGTTGCCCAACGACCTTGTTGCGCAACTGTGACAAAGCTTCTAGAATGCCTCTAGATCAACAAGGAAGGGTAGGAAAGCATGCCATCTCATCTGCAACGAATTTCAGAGGTCAAATATCATCAAGATATGGTTTCAAAAGTGGATTTATCTATTATTATCTTGTGATTAATGAGTCACCTTTGAATCCTCTTTTTCAGCAGTTACTTTAGATTTTGTTGCCAAGAAATTTGAAATTGTTTCTTAACTTATCAAGGTTGTTAGAATTAAAATTTTGGATGATTGACGAGGTATTTTTGTATATATTTGTTGAATATTCATAATAAAAGGGGGCACAAGTAATATAAAGGAGACTTTGGTGTATTTTGGACTTTGTTTTAAAGTTTAAACATAGAGATCGGTGCAGAAGTACATAAATTTTCTGATCTGAGATTCATTATGATGGTGTTTTAAAGTATGTTCTATTTCTTATGTGTATGTGATATCTTGTCTCTGTTTATTATTTTTGTATTAGTCTTCAAGTATTTGAAGTGAAACATGTTTGGAATTCATCCTTGTTAGATGTTTTGTTCATAGCAACTTGTCATTCCACTTTATTCCTCTAAAGTTGCATAAAGAATTCACCCATGGTTAGTTGTTGCTTGTGCAATAAACTGTTAATCCTTTTTCTACTTTCATGCTGGAATGATAAAAATTCATTGATAAACATTATTTACCTTTCCTCTGTTCTCGGAATTGTCCAAGAAACCAGTCACTAATATCAATTATTTGAGATTGATATTGACTCCATTGCCCAATGGAATTTTCTCAGCTCTTCCACCAACCATTTCCTAAAATCTATATTACCTTGATATATAAACCTAGCCTCTAATTTCATTGAAAATTTATGAGAGAGCCCTCTCTGGGTTGGAAGGGATATATTCCAGCCTACAAGTGGTTTGTGGTTACTTCCATGCTTTCTCTCCCACATCCAAGGGAAATTACAGAGTAATAAATATGAAGGAAATACTATCATCCTGGTAGTAGTGGATCAACTAACAAAGTATGCCAATTCTTTCTTTCTTTCTTTCTCATCCTTTTAAAGAAATTAAAGTAGATGCAATATTCATGGAAACATTCCAAAAGATACATGGAGCCCCCTAAGTGATTGTAAGTGATAGAGATCTAATTTTCATTGGAAATTTTTGGACTAAATTATTTTCTTGTTTGGATACTTAATTGGCTCACAACTCATCCTACCATTCTCAATCTGATGGGAAATATGAGATTGTGAATAAATGTCTAGAAATATATCTTTTTTTATTTTCATATGATAAAAAACAAAATAGGTCAAGTGGTTTCCCCTAGAAAAATGGTGGTACAACACATCCTTCTATACTTCATAAAAAATGTCCCCATTTTTTGGCACTTTATGGATATTATCCTCCATCCATCACATCACCCTTGAAAGGGATTGCAAAGGTTCAGGCAGTGGAGGAGAACATAGGGCACTAGAAATAGGTTCTCAAACTATTGAAGAACAACTTGGTTATGACATAAAATAGGATGAAACAAAAAGAAGATCAACATTGTGGTGAAAGGGAATTTGAAGTCGAGGATTGGGTATTTTTGAGGCTACAACCATATAACCAGATTTTCCTCAAGAAACAAAAGAGAGAAAATAAATTAGCACCCACATATTATGGCCATATAAGGTGTCGTAGATGATTGGAAGTATGGTTAACAAATTGGAGCTGCTTCCATATTCACATGTACATCCAATCTTCCATGTTTCTTTCTTAAATAAGGTAATAAGTGGCAAGACCATAGGGAAAATCCTACTAGAACTAGAAACAATCCTTGAAACAAGGATTAAGTAGTTGTGAAATCGAGAAATTATCGAGTACCTCTTCAAATGGAAGTGTAATATACCAGATATAAAAAGTATGCAGAACATAAATAAAATGATAGAAATGGCAGAATAACAACAATATAACCAGAACAATCACCACAATAACACTGAAATGATATAAGAATAACAACAGAAATAACACTTTGATTCTGAGAGAAATGTTCACGGGCCTCTTCGAGGGGGAAACATCCAGTCGATCACAGCTCTATTACAATAATATCCAAGCTAGGGTTCTCATACCTTTGACTCCTATTTATAATAAATATGTCTATCAAAAGAAACATCTAGAGGATGATCCTTCTAGAAGCGAAAGCTTCTATTAGGTCTTCTTACATTTGACTTATTCTATTTTATTCCAAGGCCTTATTAATATTGACCTTTATTACATCCAAATATATTTTTCTATGCATGTGCGCATTAGGACCCTAACATTTCCTCCCCCTTAAAAACAACCTTGTCCTCAAGGCTTGAGATGTGGAAATTGCTGCAGAATGGTAGCTGGTTCCCAAGTGGCATCTGTTGGAGTTGTATCTTTCCACTGGACTAACACTTCCTTGATGGTTCTCTGATGCAGGTGACGCTCACGCTGGTCCAAAACTACTTGTGGCTGTAGCCAAATGGATCCTTCTTCGGCTAACTTGGGAAGGTTGGTTTGAATTTGGCACTTAGTTCCAATCACCTTCTTTAAGCATGAAACATGAAAAACATGATGTAGCTTCGAATGAATGGGCAAAGCTAACTAATAGGCCACCTGTCCACAACGCTTGAGAACGGTATAAGGACCATAAAATTTGGGCGCTAGCTTCTGACATTGCTCGGCCTTGAGGGAATTTTGCTTATAAGGTTGCAGTCAAAGAAACACCTGATCCCCTTCTGCAAATTGACGTTCAGAGCGACCTTGATATGCTTGTTGCTTCATGCGATTTTGTGCCATGACCAAATTCTCTTTGAGGGTATGGAGAATAGCCTCTCAAACTGTAAGTGTTTGGTCAACCACCTGGACCTTCGAGACACCAAGTACGTATGAGAGAACTGAAGGTGGATTTTGTCCATATACTGCTTCAAAAGGAGTCATGCCTGTAGCTGTATGGTATGAAGTGTTGTACCACCATTCAACTAGGGGTAGCCATTGAGCCCACTGATTTTTCTTTTCCAAGGAAAAACACCTCAAATATGTTTTCAAACACTTGTTGACAACTTCCATTTGACCATCAGTATGGGGATGATAAGTTGTGCTGAGATGCAATTGGGTGCCTTGTAGCTTGAACAATTCTTGCCAAAAATTGCTGGTGAAAGTTGGGTTGCGATCAGAAACAATAGAGTGCGGCATGCCATGAAGCTTGAAGACCAGATCCATGAAAAGTTGAGCCATCATGGATGCTATAAATGGGTGTTGAAGAGCGCAAAAAGGAGCATACTTGGAAAGGTGATGAACAACCACCATGATGGCTGATTTATTTCCTGATTTGGGTAATCCTACAACAAAATCCATAGAGATATCCCTCCAAATAGCAGGTGGAATCAGAAGCAGTTGTAGTGTGCCTGAAGATTTGACTATTTATCGCTTGTTGCATTGACACACATCACATTCAGTGACAAAATTACGAATGTCTTGTTTCGTACCATCCCAGAAAAAATAACGTTTGACCTTGTCATAGGTTTTGGTGAACCTAGAGTGCCCCGCTGTGGGTGTAGCATGAAGCTCAGAAAGTACTGTGGATTTAAGTTTTGATTGTTTACTTAAATACAAACGACCTTTGTATCAAATCTCATCATGGAGCCAAGATTACCCTGGGGAAGCTGGAGCATTGGACTGCAATTGTTGGATCAAATGCGAACATCTTGTAGCTATTCCCAACGAATGACTTGGAGCCAATCTGGTACAATGAAGGAAAGATAAAAAGTGGATCCTTCATCTTCATATTTTCGGGAAAGTGAATCCACAACCACATTGTCTTTTCCTTTCTTTTAAATGATCTCATAATCATATCCAAAGAGCTTAGTCACCCATTTTTGTTGCTCCAGGGAGGAAATGCATTGTTCCAGAAAATACTTGAGGCTTTGATGGTCTGTCTTAATTTGGAAGTGTTTCCCCAATAGATACGAGCGCCATAGATCAACGACATGCAGAATAGCCAACATTTCCTTTTCATAGATTGATTTGCCCAGATTTATTTCAGACAGTTGTTTGCTGGTAAAGGCCAAAGGACGACCCTCTTGCATAAGGACAACACTAATTCCTTTCCCTGAAGCATCACATTCCAAGACAAAGGTCTTTTTGAAATTGGGAAGGGACAGGACTGGCGTGGTGCACATGGACATATTCAAGGTTTGAAAATCTTGAGCAATGACTTCGGTCCAAGTGAAAGAGTTCTTTTTTAGGAGTGCAGTGAGAGGTGCTGCAATCTTTCCATAATTCTTAACAAACTTGCAATAATAACCTGTTAAGCCCAAAAATCCATGCAATATTTTGAGAGTCTTTGGGTGAGACCTGTCTTGCATAGCTTCAATATTTTTAGGATCCACCTTGACGCCATCCTTGCCAACCATATGACACAAGTACTCGAATTTTGAGGCGCCAAAATCACATTTAGACTGTTTCAGGAAAAGTTGGTGCTGAGAGAGTAGACGAAGAACTAGATCCACATGAACAAGATGGTATGTCCAGGTTTTTCTATAGATGATGATATCATCAAAGAAAACTAAGACAAAATGACAGAGAAAAGGACAGAAGACATGATTCATGAGGCTTTGGAAGGTGGAGGGGGAATTACACAAGCCAAAGAGCATGACCAAAAACTCATAGTGGCCCTCATGAGTTCTAAAGGAAGTCTTGGGAATGTTTGCCTCTTTCATACATATCTGGTGGTAGCCCGAATGAAGATCAATTTTAGTAAATAATTGAGCGCCACTCAATTCATCCAAGAGGTCATCAATGAAAGGAATGAGAAATTTGTCTTTAATGGTAAGTTTGTTGAGGGCATGGAAGTTAGGAAACATTCGCCAAGAAAATTCTTTCTTCAGGACCATGACCACAGGAGAAGAGTAGGGGCTCATACTAGGGTGGATAACGCCTGCATTAAGGATTTCTTGGACCATTTTCTCAATTTCATTTTATTGGGAAAAGGGGCGACGATACAAATGAATATTGGGAGGAAGGATTTCGAGTATAAGGAGAATGGAATGATCATGAACACCACGGGAAGGAGGGAGTCCCTGGGGAGTGGAAAATACCACTTGATGTTTAGAAAGGATGTCTTGGAGGTCTTGCGACACCAAGGGTGTCTCTGTTGCTTGTATGTCATGGAGTTGGGAAATAACACCAGAATAAGCTTTTTTGAGCAACTTTTCCATGCGATGGGAACTAATGATCTCAGGTGAACCGACGATGATGCCTTGGAACTTATATTGGTGGACATCTTGGTCGAATTGCATGGTTAATTCCTTAAAATCCATGAGAATGAGACCCAAAGTCCTTAGCCAATATGCACCAAAACTGCCCATGTCGATAGCAAACATATGAGATTTCAGGTGGTAGTCACCAATTTGGAGATGCACATTTTCACAACGCCCTCCACATTTCATGGAGCCACCATTGACAATCATGATTTGGANGTGGAGGGGGAATTACACAAGCCAAAGGGCATGACCAAAAACTCATAGTGGCCCTCATGAGTTCTAAAGGAAGTCTTGGGAATGTTTGCCTCTTTCATACGTATCTGGTGGTAGCTCGAATGAAGATCAAGTTTAGTAAATAATTGAGCGCCACTCAATTCATCCAAGAGGTCATTAATGAAAGGGATGGGAAATTTGTCTTTAATGGTAAGTTTGTTGAGGGAATGGAAGTCATGAAACATTCACCAAGAAAATTATTTCTTTAGGAGCATGACCAGAGGAGAAGAGTAGGGGCTCATAATAGGGTGGATAATGCTTGCAGTAAGGAGTTCTTAGACCATTTTCTCAATTTCATTTTATTGGGAAAAGGGGTGATGATACAAACGGATATTGGGAGGAAGGCTTCCGGGTATAAGGATAATGGAATGATCACGAACACCACAGGAAGGTGGGAGTCCCTGGGGAGTGGAAAATACCACTTGATGTTTAGAAAGGATGTCTTGGAGGTCTTGCGGCACCGAGGGTGTCTCTGTTGCTTGTATGTCATGGAGTTGGGAAATAACACCAGAATAAACTTTTTTGAGCAACTTTTCCATGCGATGGGAACTAATGATCTAAGGCGAACCAATGGTGATGCCTTGGAACTTATATTGGTGGCAATTTTGGTCGAATTGCATGGTTAATTCCTTAAAATCCATGAGAATGAGACCCAAAGTCCTTAGCCAGTCTGCACCCAACACAATGTCACAACTTCCCATGTTGATAGCAAACATATGAGATTTCATGTGGTAGTCACCAATTTGGAGATGCACATTTTCACAACGCCCTCCACATTTCATGGAGCCACCATTGACAATCATGATTTGGAAAGTATTGGCAACATGGATGTAGCAATGAGTTTCTTGGGCAATGCGGAAATGAATAAAATTATGGGTGCTTCCACTATCAACCAACATGATGGCTTTCCTATGCTTGATGTAACCAATTAGTTTGAGGGTTTGGGGAGCGGAGAAGCTAGTGAGAGCATTGAGGGAAATGACCAGTTCTACTTCGGGAGGGTCTGAGGGAGGAGGGGTTATGTTAGTGGTTTCAGGTGACTCAGACACAAGGGGAGTTTCAACATCCTCTTCTAAAATATCCTTCGAGATGGCCATAAAAATATTTTGTTCCTTACACTTGTGGCCCGAGAAATATTTGTCATCACAATTATAACAAAGGCCTTTGAGTTGGCGTTCATCCATTTCAACCCTGGTCAATTTTGGGTCTTTAGTGGAGTGGAGGGAGTTGTGGGATTTATTGGTTTAGTGCAAGGGATAAAGGAGGGTTTCCAGTTTTAAGAAGATACAAACTGTTGTGCTTCTTTAGATATTTTAGCAGCCTCCAACCAAATATGAGGCCGAGCCATGAAGACATGGGCCTGAATCTCATCCTTGAGGCCACTGATAAAACACTCTCAGAAAAAGGCATCAGACATGCCCTCTGTTCGAAAAGTCAGGCGCTCAAAGGAAACTATAAACTCTTCCACTATTCCTGATTGTTTCAACTTTGTCAATCGACCCAAATGGTTGGTGTCATTGTCAAAGCGTTCATAAAGCTCTGCCACAAAGTGTGTCCAAGCAATATACCCTTGACGGGAAGTTTTTCTCCATTGCCATCATTGCCAATGTTCTTGATCTAGATGGAGAACACCATACCGGAGTTTGGCCAAGTCATCTGTAACTCCGTATAAAGAGAAATAATGTTCCATTTGGGTTACCCAACCAGTGGGGTCTGAGCCATCAAATTTGGTCACATCCACCCGCGGAAGGTGTAGGTCATGTTGAAAGTGATGGTGCTGAAAGTTATGGGAATGAGAGGAATTTTCAGCTTCAGTATGTGGAGCTGAGTCAGAGAAGGGGTTATCTGTAGGGATATGAAGCTTGGTGCAAAGCATTTGTTAAGCCCTAATATTGGCTCATTACCCCTTAATTGGGGCATATTATATTAGTAATGTTATTTTATTTATGTCAGCTTTAGGACATTAGTTGTAATTATACCTCCTACTCTCCTATATATACCAAGGAGACATTTTCATTTTGAATCATCTTGTACTTGAACATTTAAGTGGGGTAATAGGAGGTTACCCCTTGAATAAGCTTATTATATGAAATTATCTCTTTTTCAAGGCGTTGAGTACTTTTTCTGAGGTTTTTCTATGCTATATTGATATTTGGTTCTTAACAGCATCGAAAAGACAGATTCAGGATGGGTGGTCAGGTCTTCTTTGATTTCCTCCATTGAGGACTGCAAGGTTGTATTGATGGAAGCAACATAGGCACTGAGTTGTTTCACTTCTTGTTGGGTCTCAATGAGATTAGATTGCAAGGTATTGAAGCGAGCTTCCAAGTCTTGGCTACAGGTATGGGCCATGAGGACGAGGGAACCGAAAAGGGGCCGGTGGGGTCAAACTTTTTTCGAAAAATGATATGTATGAATGTGATAAGGGCGAAGAGATGAATCCAATGGAATAGGTCTCAAATAATGGTGAAAAAATTTCCAGATTTTTTTTTGTTTTTACACCTATGGAATTATACTCCGGTCTGAAGAATATTGCAATGATGAAATGCCCAAATTCTTAACCAGGAAGAAATGTGTAGTGATTTGGCAACCAGAACACAGTTGCACGACAATAGATCTTGTCTATTTTAATTTGTTTATGTTTCTGTCCCCAAGGGTTAGGTATTCAAGGGTTCTACAGACAAGGGTTTGCCTTCTGTTATAGCTCTTTGATATACGTGCAGGGTCCAACAATAGTACTCATGATAATATCTCAGGGCACTAACTAAGGAGGCTAGATTGTACCCTTAGCCGTTCTACCCGACTACCCAGGTACTAGGGAGTATCTTCTCGAGCGTTGTTCTCGGTGGCGCTATAACAATCAGGCGACCGATCAATTTATTTAAAGAGGGATTAAGGTAATCTAGGCCTATCCGTACACATGTGCTGTCTGATACGCTACCACTCGAAGGGGTACCAACATGGGTTACAAGGGTGGCTAATAGATGTGCGCTTAAGTACCACTTGTATTTCCTGCATGTATGAATCCCTCAACAACGGGTTCATGCATGTAACGACAGATCTTTGTGGCTTAAAGACGCCAGAATACGTCTATACCTTGAAAAAATTTTACCCACAATTTCTGCCGAGGAAAGTGCTCTGATACCACTTGTAATATACCGGATATAAAAAGTATGTAGAACATAAATAAAATGATAGAAATGGTAGAATAACAACAATATAACCAGAACAATCACCACAATAACACTGAAATGATATAAGAATAACAACATAAATAACACTTTGATTCTAA
>JZKD02S1296412.1:0-11981 GCA_000966675.3 Picea glauca | reverse complement strand
CCACCGACTTTGGATTCTCCTTCACTTGTACCTTCTCCTTCCCTTTATTCTAATCTCTCTTATTATACTTCTCTAACCTCTATACTTTCTTCTTAATGAAAAATGTGTGAGGGGGTTGGTTCAAAGAGGGTGTTCATGCATAATCTCGCATCTTCTTCAGTGAGGGATACAAAAGAGCTCCATATCTCTAGCCATGCAAGTCTACTCATAATCATCAAGGCCTCTACTCCTTCTTGGAGGTCTCCATCACTATCTACTATTGTGTTGGCGCTACTGCTATGTGCCCCATCTTCCCTTGATGTGAATACATTTCTCACTATCCAAAGGGATCTGACTTCATTTTCTTCGCTCCTACTCCCACTACTTCTAGTATCCTCTCTTGATACCTCTCTCCTAATGTTGTGTCTCTTTAACGACCTCTCTTATTATGTGCTTCTCTTTGGCATAGATATTTCTTCCACACACCCTTCTGGTGTGTTTTTCTTCTCTTCATCTTGGAGTTGGTTATTTGTTCATCACCCCTTGCTTTATTTTATCTGCTTCTCTACTTGACTTGTCTCCTTAGCTCATCTCTTTTTTCATATCTCTCAACTCTTGTTTTCCTATGCTCTTTTGGATCCATTCTCTTATCACCTCATCTCATCTTATTTTGGATCCCTTCTTCTAAATCCACTCTTTCTTTCATCTTATATTTCCCCCTTGCTTTCCATCCCCCCCCCCCTCCACGCATGTCAGGGAGGTTATCGACCATCCTATTAGGCTCCATGCACATCAACCTCTTTTTCATGAACAACATCTTGATCCACAGAGGGATTTTTTCCAATAGTCACCTTCTGAAGCATTGTTGAAGGATTCACTACACTCAATAGCAAACTCAACAATATACCCCTCTTTCACACGCTCAAACCAGAAATCAATAGCTCTGACCCACTTATTATCCAAAGATTTTAATCTATTGGCCACATCTTGGTCCAAACCAATGATTCTTGGGCTCTCCATACAAAGTTAATCTCTATATCTCTCTTTATCCACTCATGCAATAAATAAGGAAACTCAACAAAGAAAATTTCATGTAGGTTTGTGTATATGTACCTTTTTTTTTCCATCACTCGAGGTTGATCTATAGGTTATTGGTCTCTCATTGCACAAACTCATCTTCCTTCTTAGAGATTTATTATTGTATCTCCTCCCTTGAGGGTTTCCATGTCATGTCCTTCCTTCAACATGTAGTATAAAACCTTCATGTCCCAGAATGAAACCAATTGTTGGCTCCCAGGGTTCGAAAGGATTAACCAACAAATACCCCATAGGCACTTACATATTCAATCGTCAAGGACTGAATAAGGTCTCACATGAGACACCATGAGAATCATATAGATCATGGGTTTCATGCAACTTATAAAAGAATATAACATACAGGAAACATCCATCATATAGCCATGCAGTCATTCATAACCACCATAAGAGTATTGTGAATAATATTGTAGAACATACATACATACAAACTAGAATATACAATATATAGAGACAAAAGGTACTTCACACTTGCTTTATTAATCTTAATAGCATTTAGATACAATTACTATAGAGAAGTTGAAGCTTGCATAGAGCGCATTCAGCATGAAACGGAGCATAGTAAGTCATTTTGATCTGGATCTACTTTCTCTCTCATATTCACATAACAAGAAAAACTGCAATGCATCACTTAAGATCTAACTCATCTACAACTCACATACCATAATCCACACATAGTGAAGAAAAACGCAAGCCCTTCATATCTGCATGCATCCCCCTTAGGTCTATTGGAGTGTGGAAATCATAACAACCTTGCCATCTCACCCAGCCACAACCTTGACCATGACCAGTCAGGTTGTTACAAAAAAGGTGACAATGATTACTGAAGATCTTCAAGGATTTGGCCTGCATGTGATATCTTTAAGTCTTTGCACATAGTACAAAACTGGTTGGCAGGTGCAGTAGATCCTTGGTTGATGCAAGCACTAAAACTTAGTGCCACATGGTGCATCCTCTTGGGTTCATGCATAGTGCTTACTTATGGCATGTGCATGGTCTACAAAAACTTAGGGTGCCAACAAGTCTCCTCGATGAAAATAACTTCGAGCTTGTTCAAATCAAATAGTCTGTTGAGGGCCAATTTCTTGGTCTAACCCTAGAGTTTTCTCTACTTTAAGAACCATGGAAACAATTCATTCTTTCCCTTGGCTTACCTCTTTGACCACTCATTCTTGAGTGTACTTAAGTGCATATTTCCTCCCATCCCTAGGCCCTCCAGGCTCTCACTAACTATCAAACCCTAGGCCCCAAAAATATTGAGAATCATGAGTAGAAGAACGAGGCCTTAAGTGGTAATGACCTCCCCCATGATTCCTAGGGGAAGAGACCCTATTTTCAGACTTTACCATAAAAGGGAGTCCCTCCCTCATCAAGGAGTTTATGTCCATAGAAAAATTGACTGCATAATCATCTTCCTTCCCATCTTCTAAACCCGATTCAAAACAAATAGTGGGAATATCATTTACGACCCCCAATTGAACAAATCCAAATGATATAGAATCTTCATGTACCCTTAAATAATCCCCATATCCTTTATCATAAAGATAATGATAATTCATGGATGACTTACCTAGATTATGCATGCTCATTTTCTATAGGAGATCAATCCTTTGTAGTTTTGACGGCATGAAGTAAAAAACAACAGGAGTTGTAATAGTGTTCTCATAAGTAGCTTCCACAAATCGAGCCTCAAACATGAATGGGATAGATATATCCCCAACCAATGAATCATTTTTCTCATCACAACACCCTATGACCTTCTTATTTGAGACCCCCAATGGCTCAATGGGCTCCCTAACATCACCAACCCTCGGCCTCCCTAGAAGGAGAAGCAACTTCAAGATGTACCACTAGATCTCCTTGACCTAATGGACTCTCTCCCACCTTCTACCTAACTCTCTTTTGGAATGATTTCTCACATTCTCTTAAAATTTCCATAATGGTGGCATTGAGGATAGTTGAAGGGGAAATTTATGTAATCCGGAAGTTGGGTATGGCTCAAGTTTCTCATTATAAGATCCATAGAGTCAAAAAGACCTTGGATAATGTCAATTTCAACAAGGATACGAGCAATTGAGTGGCCATTACAAATCTTATAACTGTCATCTGTGAGGATGAATTTACCCAGTTTATCCCTGATCTCGTTAAACGGGTAGTCTAAACAATATTCCATCGGCAAACTTGGTAGTTTAACCCAACATACATAAATTCTTCCATAGCCTCGAAATAATGGTGCCACAACTTGAGTGACATGTAGGTTTGGTCTAATAGCCAATTCCCCTTCAAAACCTTTAGTGCGTCAGCATCCGAGCAAAACATAAACCTATCTATCCCTTAGCAAGCATGTGAAAAATCATCACATAACCCAAAAACGACACCCACGCCACCTGAATCTAGTCATTAAGCTGACCCATGCCAACAACTACCTTGTGATGGTCATAACCTAGGATTTGGCAGATAATGGCCAGATATTTCCTAGTAGTTTCAAGGAACATGTCATATTTGAATGGAGGTGCGGTAGTTCGTAGTGGAGTATTAGGGGCTAAAAGGTTTCCTAGCAGGATTTTTTTATCAGTCTGAGACAACTCCTGATATTTGGCCTCTAAAGTATGTTCTTCTAGGGTCTCATAAGAGGCTTTAGGGAAATAAATCATTTTGTCTAGGGTATCACGAGATATATTGTAGACAACTCGATGTCCATCTGTGGACATCACCATACCCTCATTATATCAGTAATTCATTGCACACTAGTGAACAATCTCAGCGAAATTAAAAGTCTATGGGATGTTGGACCAAGAAAGGTTCAATTCCCATAAGTGTAAGTATTCCCATCCATTGTTAGCATTTGTCTGGGCACTGTAAATGTTTTGGAATAGGTTGGGAAAGGACAGGGATGAGTAAAAAATATCACCATCTCGGTCAATTAGGGGCTCATCTGTAGTTGAAGGTTTCTTAGAGGACCACGACTTGCTAGGGTTTGTAACTTTAGCCATTTTAATAATTAAATGATATAAATAAGTTGTAGGAGTGAATGCATGGACTGTAAGAGTTATTGGGTTACCTTTTGACCGTTGGTTGCAACACAAGAGGACTGTTTCATTTTTATTGAAAGCTTGGGTGTCTGACTCGGAGCTTTGGAAATGGTGCTTCTTCATGCCCAATGAGGATTTTTCCCCTTATTTTAACCCTTTGAGCACCATGTGTCACCATTCCATTGATGAAAACCTTTGAATTAGGTGAAGACGAAAAAATTGAATGGCATCATGTGTGACGTCAATTGGGCCCCACAGACACATGGCAGTCTTGTATAGGTCAATGGTGGGATATATGTGGCATGGGGACAAGCCACATGTCATCGGGTTCAAGATCGTTGATTTGTGTCGTTGGTATCCTTCGATGGGTCCCTCTCTTTTAGGTGGCAGTTGATGGTTTGTCACTATGGATGCCTTGTTGGCATGCCCATCTATCCTCTATTAGTCCTAGGGTCCATTGTAATGCGACAGGTCAGTAGGACATTGTAGTGTCCCCAAGACCGAGCCCCATTACAGATCATGATATATCCAATGAATTGTAAATGTGTTCTATAGGCTGGTGAGCCAAGTTTTGTATAAGCTCGAAGGTTTATGTGTTTGTTAGGCCAGGGAGCCTAAGTGTTGAAGGCCAGGAGCCTGCTGATGTACTTGTATGTATGCAGATCAATTAATAAAATATAAACACCGCCAGTACAGACCTACCACGATGAATGAGTGATGGGGGACTGAGCGTCCACAGAGTGGGCAAGGAATTAGGGGCTGGAAGGTGGGAAAGGGGCTGAGTGTTGAGCCTAGAGGCTAAGCCTAGGGGGCTTAGGCCTGGAATACTATTTTAATATTATTTCCAAAAAGAGCCATGTGCATATTATTTTATCCTAAGTCCTTTGGGAAGGACACGTGATTCCCAAGTGGTGGGAGGAAGGTGTACGGATGGAACGCATGCAGTTCCCAGGGTGACAAGTGTCAACCCTGGTGCATGCAAATAAAACAGACGAAGTAAGCCGTGAGGGGGGTTCTCGTCCATTCGATCCGACTGCCCTGGGAAAGAGATGGGGAAACCAGTCTGCAAGAGACCTGCGTGTAATCCGGAGACAGAAATGAAAGCCTATGTTTGCCTTGAGGAATGCGTGTACATCCCTGTCCAGTGAGCGTGGAGTCTATGTCTGTCTCTGAGAAATTCCGTGTGTGCATTCCCTAAACGAAGCCTGTGTTGGACTCGAGTGGAAGAATCCTTGTTTGTTTGGGAAAAGATGAGCTAGCCTATGCGTGGAGCCCTGTTCCGAAAACATCACTGTGAGATCATTATGGGATTGCTGAACCGGTTTGGGAAGCCTGTGTCTGTGTTCCCCGTGGGTTGTTGTGACCACGCAGTACTAGACTGCGTGAGGCTTGTTGGCCTATGAGCGACTCCTCCAGGTGAGAGAGTGCACAGAGGGAGAAGAGAACTCCTGGAAGGAACCCTGTAGCTTCCATAGAGCCCGGAGACTTCCGGTCCGGTCTGTTCCTGTAACCCAAGGTAAGGGAGACTGGCAGCCAAAGGACTGTCTAGGTGACAGAGAAGGTGCACTCTCCTGGGGTGGAATAGGCATGTGGGGAATGAGGGTATGTGGGCAGTGAGCGTGGGAGATTCCTGGGAGAGCTTTCTTCCTGGTGGTTGTGTATGTGCTATCTTCCCTGTAACCTCAGCCTAGCCTAGGATTCCTTGCCTTGGGGGTGGAGCTCAGTCCCAGCTTGGGGGTGACCTATTGTTGAGCTGATGAACAATGTGGTCTAAGGTTGGGAGGTTCGTGGAAGGCCTGCACTTGGTTGGTTAATTCTACAGCTGTTAAAAGATAAGTATCTGAATTATGCTTGATCACATTTGGCATGACTGTGTTGTTTATGTATCATGTTTTCCGCTGTGTAAATGAGTTACTATTGAATGTTATGGCTTGTTTAATTGTAACAGTAACTTATATATTTTACTCTGAGAATTAAGTGTGTTTAATTGTGTTGAATGCATGTGGTTATAATTCCTGTACGAATTATGTAAACATTCATGTATAGAATGGTAACTAAGAGGGTTGGAAACCTCGGTAGTGAAAAAGGTACACTACAGATTGGTATCAGAGCCAAGGTTTCGACACTGAGCCTAGATGGGTCAGTGGAGCGGTCTTTGGACTAGGAATGCGAGGGGAATTTGAGTCGGGAGGACTAATTTCAGAACCTGGTTTGCTCCGAAGCGTCAAGGAGACACTTGACGAGTTTTATTAAGCTCAGGAGGTATAGCGGTGCTAGGAAACCGCAGCTGGTGTGGTCTATGGCCACAGGGAGACAGGTCTCTACACCAATGGTGTTAGAAACTTAGGATCCATTCGGGAGGGAAGGCGAGCCCCCGTGACCGTCGGATCTGGAAAATGTGCACAAGGTCTAAAGCCTTGGGATATTGCACAGGAGAGTGGAAATCGCGATACGCGAAATCCTGAGTTAGTTAGAAACCGTCTGAGCCGTCTGAGCCGTCAGATCTCAGTCAGAAAACCTGACAGCCGTTGGATCTGTCGGGAGATTCTCGAAGGTTAAACCTTAGTATTTAGGGGTGAAAGATCCAAACTAGCAAGACTTGATCTGGACCGTTTGTTGGGAGTGGACGCGTGTCACGAGATTACCCACATCGGGGACTCGGGCACCGCAAGTTGGAAGTGGAAGTCATTCAACTTCACGAGTGGCGAAGAGACGAGAGCTCCGTGTTGTGGGGCCTAGCTGACGTCATATCGGGATACCGACACTCGAGAACGGTGTGGGGCCACAGGAGTCGGCAGGAAGACAGGTGGCAGAGATCGAGAGATCTCGCGAACTCGGAAGTTTTCAGAGTGAGCGCCCAAGTATAGGGTACTCTAATTTCCAAAGACGCGAGGTCGCGAGTAGCGAAAGAACGATAAAATCGTATCGGAGATTTGGTGCATCGGCGTTTGGAAGCCAAAAACCCCAAAAGGATCTGCGTCGTAGATCTGAGAAAGATCTGACCGTTGGATTTTTCTAGGAATGGATGTGGACACATGGCGAAGTACCACGTGCCAGTGGGATGTAAAGAGAAGCGAGAGAGGTGGGAACTGATGACATCGTTGAAAGAGACGTGGACCCTCATGAACGTACCACCTGTCATAGTGGTGAAGGGCGACAGCTGTGTTGTGGGCCGGAGGATAAGGTAATTTGCGATTTCGTGGATTCGCGAGATAAGTGCACGGGAGTTTGACATTGAAACTCGTGAAGTTGCGAAGCAGCGAGAATGAGAGAAAAGTCAACATCGCTTCTCGAGGTTTCATGAAAAGGGGGTACCATGGTTGGATGCCACAACTCACGAAGGTGCGAATAGCGGAAGGGGGCTAGCACTCAGCCCTAGGCTATGGTCATGTGTAGCAGACGCTAGCGAAGAGGGAGCCATACCCGTGTTGCATCTCGGGTATCGACGATTAGAGGAAATGAGTCGAGGGTCTTTGACTCACGAACTCACGAGATTGCGAGTTGCAAAAGGGTGACTTTGGTTACGAATATCTAACTGTCGGATCTTCGTGGACCGAGATTCCGAAGTTTCGAAGTCCCAGAAAAGTACAAAGCCGAATAGAGCTCAGGCAATTCGTGAAATTGAAACACTTTATTAAACATCGATGGTTATGAAATATGAAGAATTGTCAAGAAAACGAAGGCTTGACAAATTCTAGTTGTCTGCGCGTTATATTGCAGAAGACTGACGAGTGCCAGAACTGTTTGGAAATTGCTTCAAATGCAAAGAATTGGAAGGAATACATAATACTTCCAGTTCAAGAAACTTAATTAAAACTAAATGTCTTTTATTTTGTTCAAACTGGCTTGTAAATATTGTAGATTGTTCGCGAAGGTTTAATGGCCTGACAAATTTCAAATTTAATTACACAGAGTGTGTGTGCAGAGTTCAACGAAGGCCAGAAACCCAGTTAATCAACGTCGAGTATGGAGTGGGGAAAAGTGCAGTTTACCCCTGAAATAGAAGATGAACAGGAAGGAAAAGATGTTAACCTGAAAGTCAAGGATCGACAGGGTGAATTCAATTTAAAAATATTGAAGAGCCTGGAAAGAATAGAAAAGAAATTGGAAAAGGGGAGTGACACAAGTAGGTCAAGAAGTGTCAAAACCCCTGAGGGAAGAAGGAGATCGAGGAGTGGTAGTCGACATCACAGTCGCTCCCAAAAGCATTCTGGCAAGGAGACACACAGTAGTTCAAGCCCATCCCCTACCAGAAAACATCAGAAATCTGGAAGGGAGGAATTGAAAGGAGAGATGAATAACATTAAGCCTCCAACGTTCGATGGAGAACATAAGAAGGAGGAAGATGTCGAAACTTGGTTGTTGGGCATGAAGAAATACTTCCAGCTGCAGCATTATTCTGCCCATGCAGAAGGTAGAATTGCAATGTACCAGCTGAAAGGAAAAGCGTCCATGTGGTGGGATCAGTTTGTGCAGGTGCAGCACATCAGAGAGAAAGAGGTCACATGGAAGGAGTTTAAGAGGTATTTCGAGAAGAAATACCTGACTAAAAGATACTATGACAGAAAGATGAAGGAGTTCTTCGAACTCAAGTTGGGCAGTATGACCATTGATGAGTATGAACGAAGTTTTCTGGAACTGGTGAAGTATGTCTCATTCATTAAAGACGAGGCTGTTAAAATTCAGAGGTATCTGAGTGGACTGCCACCTTCCATTGGTGACAAGATTCAATAAGATGATCCTAAGACCATGGAAGAAACCATAAGAAGGGTGAAATGCCTATACGAANTAACTTATATATTTTACTCTGAGAATTAAGTGTGTTTAATTGTGTTGAATGCATGTGGTTATAATTCCTGTACGAATTATGTAAACATTCATGTATAGAATGGTAACTAAGAGGGTTGGAAACCTCGGTAGTGAAAAAGGTACACTACAGATTGGTATCAGAGCCAAGGTTTCGACACTGAGCCTAGATGGGTCAGTGGAGCGGTCTTTGGACTAGGAATGCGAGGGGAATTTGAGTCGGGAGGACTAATTTCAGAACCTGGTTTGCTCCGAAGCGTCAAGGAGACACTTGACGAGTTTTATTAAGCTCAGGAGGTATAGCGGTGCTAGGAAACCGCAGCTGGTGTGGTCTATGGCCACAGGGAGACAGGTCTCTACACCAATGGTGTTAGAAACTTAGGATCCATTCGGGAGGGAAGGCGAGCCCCCGTGACCGTCGGATCTGGAAAATGTGCACAAGGTCTAAAGCCTTGGGATATTGCACAGGAGAGTGGAAATCGCGATACGCGAAATCCTGAGTTAGTTAGAAACCGTCTGAGCCGTCTGAGCCGTCAGATCTCAGTCAGAAAACCTGACAGCCGTTGGATCTGTCGGGAGATTCTCGAAGGTTAAACCTTAGTATTTAGGGGTGAAAGATCCAAACTAGCAAGACTTGATCTGGACCGTTTGTTGGGAGTGGACGCGTGTCACGAGATTACCCACATCGGGGACTCGGGCACCGCAAGTTGGAAGTGGAAGTCATTCAACTTCACGAGTGGCGAAGAGACGAGAGCTCCGTGTTGTGGGGCCTAGCTGACGTCATATCGGGATACCGACACTCGAGAACGGTGTGGGGCCACAGGAGTCGGCAGGAAGACAGGTGGCAGAGATCGAGAGATCTCGCGAACTCGGAAGTTTGCAGAGTGAGCGCCCAAGTATAGGGTACTCTAATTTCCGAAGACGCGAGGTCGTGAGTAGCGAAAGCACGATAAAATCGTATCGGAGATTTGGCGCATCGGCGTTTGGAAGCCAAAAACCCAAAAGGATCTGTGTCGTAGATCTGAGAAAGATCTGACCATTGGATTTTTCTAGGAATGGACGTGGACACATGGCGAAGTACCACGTGTCAGTGGGATGTAAAGAGAAGCGAGAGAGGTGGGAACCGATGACGTCGTTGAAAGAGACGTGGACCCTCATGAACGTACCACCTATCACGGTGGTGAAGGGCGATAGCTGTGTTGTGGGCCGGAGGATAAGGTAATTTGTGATTTCATGGATTCGCGAGATAAGTGCACGGGAGTTTGACATTGAAACTCGCAAAGTTGCGAAGCAGCGAGAACGAGAGAAAAGTCAACATCGCTTCTTGAGGTTTCGTGAAAAGGGGGTACCATGGTTGGATGCCACAACTCACGAAGGTGTGAATAGCGGAAGGGGGCTAGTACTCAGCCCTAGGCTATGGTCATGCGTAGAAGACGCTAGCGAAGAGGGAGCCATACCCGTGTTGCATCTCGGGTATCGGCGGTTAGAGGAAATAATTCGAGGGTCTTCGACTCACGAACTCACGAGATTGCGAGTTGCAAAAGGGTGACTCTGGTTACAAATATCTAACTGTCGGATCTTCGTGGACCGAGATTCCGAAGTTTCGAAGTCCCAGAAAAGTACAAAGCCGAACAGAGCTCAGGCAATTCGTGAAATTGAAACACTTTATTAAACATCGATGGTTATGAAATATGAAGAATTGTCAAGAAAACGAAGGCTTGACAAATTCTAGTTGTCTGCGCGTTATATTGCAGAAGACTGACGAGTGCCAGAACTGTTTGGAAATTGCCTCAAATGCAAAGAATTGGAAGGAATACATAATACTTCCAGTTCAAGAAACTTAATTAAAACTAAATGTCTTTTATTTTTTTCAAACTGGCTTGTAAATATTGTAGATTATTCACGAAGGTTTAATGGCCTGACAAATTTCAAATTTAATTACACAGAGTGTGTGTGCAGAGTTCAACGAAGGCCAGAAACCCAGTTAATCAACGCCGAGTATGGAGTGGGGAAAAGTGCAGTTTACCCCTGAAATAGAAGATGAACATGAAGGAAAAGATGTTAACCTGAAAGTCAAGGATCGGCAGGGTGAATTCAATTTAAAAATATTGAAGAGCCTAGAAAGAATAGAAAAGAAATTGGAAAAGGGGAGTGACACAAGCAGGTCAAGAAGTGTCAAAACCCCTGAGGGAAGAAGGAGATCAAGGAGTGGTAGTCGACATCACAGTCGCTCCCAAAAGCATTCTGGCAAGGAGACACACAGTAGTTCAAGCCCATCCCCTACCAGAAAACATCGGAAATCTGGAAGGGAGGAATTGAAAGGAGAGATGAATAAAATTAAGCCTCCAACATTCGATAGAGAACATAAGAAGGAGGAAGATGTCGAAACTTGGTTGTTGGGAATGAAGAAATACTTCCAGCTGCAGCATTATTCTGCCCATGCAGAAGGTAGAATTGCATTGTACCAGCTGAAAGGAAAAGCGTCCATGTGGTGGGATCAGTTTGTGCAGGTGCAGCACATCAGAGAGAAAGAGGTCACATGGAAGGAGTTTAAGAGGTATTTCGAGAAGAAATACCTGACTAAAAGATACTATGACAGAAAGATGAAGGAGTTCTTCGAACTCAAGTTGGGAAGTATGACCATTGATGAGTATGAACGAAGTTTTCTGGAACTGCTGAAGTATGTCCCATTCATTAAAGACGAGGTTGTTAAAATTCATAGGTATCTGAGTGGACTGCCACCTTCCATTGGTGACAAGATTCAATACGGTGATCCTAAGACCATGGAAGAAACCATAAGAAGGGTGAAATGCCTATACAAACAACAAAGAGAAAAGCCTACCTTTTGGAAGGCTCGGGATAACCAGAAGAGGTTTAAGAAAGAATAGAGGCAGAAGGGAAGCAAGCCTTCCTTTTTCAGAAACAGTCCCTGGGAACAGTCATCTTTTAAAGAACCCAGGAAAGTTGAAGGGAGTGAGCAGATGCCAAGGCCTCCACCCATGGAGTGTTGGGGTTGTAAAGGGAATCATAGGTACAGAGACTGCCCCCACAGAAAAGACAAAGCAAGAA
>JZKD02S1296401.1:0-11981 GCA_000966675.3 Picea glauca | reverse complement strand
CTGGTGCTCTTGTAGAGTTGTACTCTATTCAGTTTTTGATGAAAAACCCCAAGGATTGTAGTCTGTAAGAAAAATAAAATTGTACATACATCTTGTGTTTTTTTTGTTCCTTGTGGTGATGACTTGTTGATGATATACTGATGATATATGTTGTTGATATGTGTTGACATTTAGCTGGTTATAAATGAAATCAATGAGTAATGAGTTAATTGTGATTATTAACTAAGGAGTTTTTGGAAAAGAGCCCTACACTGTTCAACCCCCCCTCTCAGTGTGGTCAGTGTGTCCAACAACATTGTCAAGACAAGATGAGGATGATGGCTACCTCTTTGCATTATCCTTTCCTGTTATGGATTGGATTGAGGAAGTAAGACAAGAGTGGATAACACACCTGACTATGTCTAGGGTAATTCATAGAATTCAAGAAGACCCTAATCCTCCCCCCGACTACACTTGGAAATACCATATTCTCAAGTATAAGGATTGCATGGTTATGTCACCATATTCATCCCTCAAGTCAAGGCTCTTAAATGAGTTTCAATCATATGCTATGATGGGTCACTTTGGCTTCCAAAATACCCATGCTCGTGCTCATCTCTCTTTTGTTTGGAAGGCATGAAGAAGGAGATCCTTCATTTTTTCACTGAATGTGAGGTGTGCCAATGCAATAAAGGTGAACCATAAAGTCTCTAGGAGATATACAACCCATATCCATTCAAACTTATATGTGGAAATAATTCTCCATGGATTTTATAGTGGGCCTCCCTAAAGCTGTGAACAAGTCAGTCATAATGGTGGTGGTTGATCACCTCTCCAAGTATGCTCATTTTTTTGCATTACCCTGCCATTTCACAACGACACTAGTAGCACAATTTTTCCTTGATCATATTTTCAATTTTCATGGAATTACCACCTCTATTGTGTTCGATTGTGACCCAACTTTCACCAGCAAATTTTGGCAAGAGTTGTTTAAATTGTAGAGCACCCAACTGAACATGAGAAATGCCTATCACTCCCAGTCCGATGGTCAAATGAAGGTGGTAAATGAATGTTTTGAAACCTACTTGCGATGTTTTTCTTATGAAAAAAAACACTAGTGGTGGAATGACTTCTCTTGGCTGAATGGTGGTAGAATAATTCATATCATACGACCACTAAAATGACCCCATATGAATAGGTGTAGGGCCAATGACCACCTACAGTCACTAAATATATTCAAAGAACATAAAAGGTACAATCTATTGATACAATGTTTCAAGGTTGAAAAACCATCCTCACAAGTCAAAAGGATAACCTGCACATGGCTCAAAATCGCATGAAGCAACAGACAGACCAACATCGTTCAGAAAGGGTTTTTTCAAGAAGATGATTAGGTGTTTGTCAAACTCTAACCTTAAAAACAAACATCTCTCAAAGCCCAGGGAAATAACAAGTTGGCACCCGAATTTTATGGCCCCTATCATATCATCAAACATATTGGTTCAATGGCCTACAAATTGGCCCTTCGAGCTACTTCAAAAATCCATCCATTGTTCCATGTTTCATGTTTTAAGAAATTGGTGGGACATAATTGCAAGGAAAAAACCATCCTTCCTGAATTAGATGAAGAAGGATTCATTTGGCTCCAACTAGAAGTAGTACTCAATGCAAGGGAACATCGGTTGCATGGAATAACTATAATGGAAGTGTTGATCAAGTGGAAGGACACATCTCCATAGGATGTGACATGGGAACCATCGGCCATAGTCCAACAATTTCCACATCTTCAGCCTTGAGGACAAGGCCACTTTTGAAGGGGGAGGGCATGTTAGGATCCGATCCTAACCCCTATTCATGGATCATTGGTTAGTATGATATGTTTTCTATGTAATAAAGGTCGAAATTAGTTAATATTCCTATTAAATAAATGAGAATAATTCAATGTAAGAAGACCTAATAGAAGCTTTTGCTTCTACAAATATCTTCCCCTAGAAGTTTCCTTAGAATATAGAATTAGTATAAATAAGAGTAGGAGGTATTGGATAGTTTTTCTTGAGAATTATTTTAATAGAGAGTTGCTTTGCTGGAGGTTTCCCCCTCGAAGAGGCAAGTGAACATTGTTTCCTATCAATAAAGGTGTTATTTTGGTGTTGTGGTTTCATCTATTATGTTGTTCTATTGTTATTCTCTGCAATATTTTTGCTTTCAATTATTATAATAGATCTGGTACCTTACACATATTTGTGATTAGTTGGATGTTCCTTTTATTTTAAACATAAGCACAAATGAAGGAATTGGCAATTGGATTTGAATTCCTAATAGGGTTTTGAACAGACATTCATGTTGATGGATATTGCACATAGTGAGTTGGCCTTCGTTAATAACTCATGTGGATTCAAATATATAGAAGGATTCCTACCTAATCCATGTATTAGTTCTTAGTGATTGACAATAGGAAACCCGAGGTAGGAGTCCTAATTATCACTGCATTGTCATTTTGTTGTTTCTTGTGAAAATTACACCAAATATAGAGGCCTAGTAATCAAGACTAAGAAGCATTTATAGAGAGAAAAATGCATTTCTACAGAGGGTCCATGTTGGTGAAGTGAGTGGGATATAAGTCCCTCATTTATGGATCCTAGGATTGTTTTTAAGATTCTCAATATTAATAGGCTTAAACAAGCCCTCAAACCAGCACACAGGAACTTTGTATGGGGTCTTTAGACACCAAGTGGGATATAGGTTCCATGAGTAGGTTTTGTGCACCAGAAATGGGTATCGAGGAATACACATGGTTAAGAGGGAAAGAATGAACGTTTTCCCAATAGAACCTTCTCAAGGTCAAACACCATGAACACCACATATAAACCATGACACAAGCCCTATCCAGGGAGTATTTGGAATCCACGTTAAATGTGTGCCATACAAAAGACTTGGGCATCATGAATGGGTCTTAGGTCATTAAACATAGAAAGGGGAGGGAAACAAGAGCCTCTATCCCTAAACCTTAGTTCCTAATGTCAAGCACCATGGATGGATCCTCAAACCACCACATATGAACTTTGTATGGTATATATCACCTCAAAATGGGATATGGGTACCTTGAATAGATTAGTTGTGAACTAAGAATGGGTCTTAAGTTTTAATGATGGTTAGGGGAGGAAAGAAAGTGCCTTATTCGATAAATGAAGCTTCTTAGGATCAATCACTATGAAAAACACCTATAACCCCCAAAACATGCCCTCTTTCAAAGATCTTTCGACTATGAGTGGTTTACCAAGGGACATTATGATAATTTTATCATGATCGATGGGTTTTTTTGTCTTGACAATGGTCAGGGAAGGATACCAAGGGCCTCAGAAATTTAACAAATATTGTTGGACTTAAGAATCTTTAAAGTTGCATTAAAACACCACACATGACTTTTCTACATGATATTTGGCCTCTTATTGGGATAGGGCCTTCATTAATTATTTTTGGGTAGCAATGATGGTTCTAGGGTGTTTTCAGAAAAATCGGTCTATGCAGACACAAATTGATCTCCCTAGACTCGAAAACTAAGACTAGAACCAAACAACATAGAGAATATTACTTTCCTTAGATTCATACAATCGAAATACTGATAAGTAAGGACTTGTACCTTTTTATCGATGATTTTCCTCACTAATTGCATCTCATAGCTTGATCTAGAGGTTTTTGAATGGAAACATGTATAAGAAAATAAGATAATGAGCGAAAGAAAAAATATTACCTCGAAAAATATATACAAATGACCAAGGATAAATGTAATAAAGACAATTTACAATGAACAAAATTTATAGGAAAGAAAACATGTTATTGCATTAATAATAATGGAAGAGTTACAACCAATTCCTTGGTGTTGTGAAGTCCCTCCCAATGGTTCCTTGCTCCAAAAGATACCCTTTACTTCTATGATTTTTGACACCATAGGTTTGATACCAACCCATCCAAGTCAAAAGTCACCTTAACAAAGATTGATTGATTCCTTGATTGACCAACTAAACTCAAAAACTAGTTTTCTTCATGAGAGATGCTTCCTTTTATAGATTTGAAAAGGAAGGGATGAGAAGGTTAGTATGAAAGGTTATGATCTCACCAAATCAGGAAAATGAGTGAGATCCAAAATGATCGGAGGACACCTCACCCTCGAAGCTTCTGTTCTAGAAACTTCATGAATTTATTCTCTTTTTTCTTTGTACGAAATGTGTCACACCCTATGAACTATCAACATGCAACATTGTAGTAGGCTACTGTGGTGAAACATGTGACACTTTAAGGGTGTCTCATGCTGCATTGGTGCAACATGCAACACTTTCATAAATTATTGTTTTTAAAGGAAATTTCCATAGTTTCATCTCTCAATAAAAGGTTTTTCTCCATCTTCTTCAAGGATTAAGGCAATAATCCTTCAAATTACAAAGGGTAGGTGAAAATCATCAATGGCCATAGATGTGATGAAAATAATGTGTAACAAAATTCCCCTCAAGGTATGAAGTTAGAAAAGGAGTGATAGTTGAAACACTTTGTCATGTGGGTGTTGAAACAAGGAGCACATCGATCAGAAACATGTCAACAACAAACAAGGAGCTACAATACAATAATATATATCATCACTGAGGTAGGCATTCCCATACTCAGAATACAAGTGACTCAAAGAATAAGTGTCGACATGCAAATATCCATGTCAAGTAAGATAGGTCGTGGCCACCAAAATACACTATGGATCCATGCCATTATGAATCAAATATGAACATAGCCACCAAAAATACACTATGGATCTATGTCATAAAGAATCAAATTTGAACATAGCCACAAGACATACATTGTGGATATATGCAACAATACATACTCAAAATAATCCATCCCAACCTAGATCTAACAGACAAGATCCATGGTCTTCATATTTACTATTCCATAGTATGAATCTAACCATGTGAATAGATGTGTTGAAGTTGAACATAGTAGAAACCATCTCATTACCGGTCAGTGATGAAAACAATTAAAAAACGTGAAAAGAACCACCAATAATGACGATGGCCCTTAAGGTACATGAGTAAATTCTATTGAGTGAGAATAGATTATCTGATGTTGAACACCCATATAATCATTCGATCAAAGGTTACTGATGAAAACTTGTTGTCAATGGAGAAGAAACTTTCCATTGAGGCATGCAAGCTCCAAGGTACTGCAGCGTTTCTGAACCAACTTCCTAGATAATGTGTTGAAGTCAATAGGAAGTGATTCATCGCAGGAGGGCCTTGATGTATCCCCCATCAACGACGTGAAACAAGTACACAAATTTGAAGTAGATTAGAGTATAGAGTGATTGAGGATTGAGTCAAGGATGGTTGACACTATAAAATGCTTAAAGACTATAGAAATGGTTGATGCATTAGAAGGATTTTTTCAATTGGACTTCTCTTGAACATATTGATGAAACAACAATTTTCTTGGAATCACTGACTCAAAAGGAGGATAACGGACCAAAGTATACATTTTGGGAGAAGTATGATCAACCAGAGACAAGTGGATTTCCCAATATGACACGAGGAGTGAAAAGGTGTCATGTTCAAGAGTGACTAGCTGCCAAAAATTAATACATATTTTATACAAGTTCCCTTCTCAATTTTTCCCCACCATTTTTGGTGAGTACCTCTTTAATTTTACACAAGCTTGAGGAGGATAAAATATGCTTGAACTATAAGTGCATCCTTCAGATGTTTCCTTCGGAGTATTTTTAATGAACCCTAGGAAGGAGTATTTCAGTACCATATGGATCTTTCAATATACGTTTTACGAGTCCAAAGAAAATAAATTCAATGGTTTTTCATGTTTAAGAAGTTTGAAAAAAACCTAAATAAAATTCCAAGATTAACTTTTCCATAAATTTAGTTTCCCAATCCCAAAAAAGTATAAAATAATACCTAGGAGAACTCTTCTAGCCATGATCAACTAGAGTATTCCTTTTTTGTAGTTAGTTTGCGAGACCGAAAAAGGGTTAAATTATCGCTTGATAGATGCCCCTTTAAAATCCTTTAACGAGCGTGAAAGGAGACAAGATTGCTCATAAATATTTTCATATTTAGAGAGTGTGAAAAGATCTTAAAGGAAACTCCAAAGAGTTCCTTTTTTGTATAGTTTTTATGAGTCTAAAAAAGTGATAAAAGTATACTCGGTAACCTATTATCATGTATTTACGAGCACACAAAAGAACAAAGACTAAGCTCGGTATTGGTTTCATTTTTACTCAAGCTTGAAACAAGGTAAAACTATGCTTGGATAGGTTTCATTTTTACTCATGCTTGAAACAAGGTAAAGCTATGCTTGGATAGGTTTCATTTTTTCATGAGCTTGAAACTAAGTAAAACTATGGTCGGAACTTCCCAACATAATTTCAAAAGGTTTCAAGTGATACCCATGGGTGTTGGTACTTTTCCCCTAGATTACGAAGCAAGTGTCTTAACTCCAACAAGGGGTCCAAATGCTAGAGACATGCTCCCCAAGATTCATTTCATCTGCAAATATTATGTGGTCACCAATTTCTATACCCAATTAGACTCTTGGATACTAATTGGTAAATTTTGACCAGAAGAAGAAAGAGGATCAACCGACATAGGCAGTTGAAAGGAAGGTTCAAGTATGAGATCTAGTGACAGACTCAACTTAACATTTACGAGATATAGCGAAATATTTGACTCAATCAAAGGGGGATCTATTTCATTTTTTAACAAGCTTGACACAGAAACAAGAACTTTTCTCATGGACCTATGATTCATTTTTTAATGATCTTGACACATAAACAAGAACTATTCTCATGATCCTCTATCTCATTTTTTAATGAGCTTGAGACAGAGAAGAAAACTATGCTCGTAACCCTTTGTTTCATTTTTAACGAGCTTGCAATAATGAATAAAATTATGCTCATGGATCCATATTGATCATGGCTTCCAAGAGGACAATGCTCTAGAAGGAATACATGTCAAGGGACATACCTCAGTCATGGCTTCCTGGAGATCTTCGTTGGATGGAAGAACAACGCTCCGGAAGGAATACATGTTGAGAGTTGCAATAAGGGTAGGGAGATCGAGATATAATATCCCTACTGAAGAGATCACCATATAAACTACCGGATCCAGGTCAGAATAATATTATCATAATGCAAGAGGCTCGCTCTCATTGATTGTTAAAAACATGGGACATGTTGCTACATAATTAGCCTGTGGCGGGGTGGATATCGCAATATTGGGAACGTTCTGGGAAGTCAAATGGTTTTTCATTATATAGGGAAAATGAATGAAAGTTGTTCAATGGTCACAATTTTTCCATTATGATGGAAATACATCACTCAAAAGAGTGTGGACACAATAGCTTTCATAGTATAAACAAAGTCCCGCCCGAGGAGAAAATTAAAATCCAAGGGTCCTTGGACTATCATCACATCAATATGGATAGTTTTTCCTCCTTAGGTAACATGTAAATGAGGAAGGATCCCTAAATATTCACTATCTCTTCTATCAAAATCTAACATATTCTAGTTAATGGGAACAAGATGAGGGGAACCTAGAGCTTGCCAAGCGGTTGATGATAAATACTAACAGAAGCACCTTCATCTACTATAGTGTGATATATGTTTTTATTGAAAACCTACACAATGATTTTGAAAGGTAGATCAGAATGAAGGAGAGGCCTTATCAACCTACTCCAATCAAAGGAAATGATCTCAGTAGTTGGAGGGGGCTCCATGGGAACAAATGAAATTCCCCCTAGTCCCGAAGAATTTGAAGAGATGAGAAAAACCTGAGTAGTATTGACTTCACTCTTCGAAGGAAGAGTGGGATCAACCAATGATGGAATAAAATCGACCACTTTATTAACTTCACTCTCCAAAGGGAGAGTGACATCGACCGATGATGGAATGAAATCAACTACTTTAACTTCACTCTTCAAGGGAAGAGTGGGATCGACCAATGATGGGATCAAATCGACCGCTTGATGGTGGGTTGGGAGAAAATTTATGATAACCGGTTGAGAGTTATTTTTGGATGACAATAATGTCTTCCAACAATTTCATGGCTTCATTGATATGAGGGAAAAGGTGAGTTTGATGACTCCCTTCGCAAAACCTACAAGGAAATTTGACTCCACTTTTATTTTCTCCAACCTTAATTTCACTAGTTGATGGGTTGTCTCCAACGTGACTTAGGGAAGATGGTGACATGGGTTGTTGAGAACCCATAGACCACACTTCTAAGACCTTGGGAATATTGGGGAAATATCTAAGGATAGTTTCACCATTACAAATCATGCAAGGGTATTTGGGCATACAAGTTGTCTTGGTAGTCTTGACGACATCATCAACACTCCTAGTATGATGAACAATAGTTGTTTTTTGGTTTTCAACATGACCTGTAGCAGTTGGAAGCTTGGCCCCTCACTAATTTTTCTTCTTCTTAATCTTCATTTTCTTCTTCTTCTTATCCACTTGTTTAGTAGCTTCAAATATTTCACTAGGAGAATAAGAAGAAAGGGAAGAAGACCTTATGGGTGAAGGAGGAAAAGGGTCAACATGAGGTTGATGTTCTTGGAGTGGATTTATTGCATCTGAAGCACCCAGTGCATTCGGTATTATCAAAGTGGAAAACAGCCATAGTGAATCCTGGAAGTCTCAAAGTGGAAATAAAAGGAGGACCAATGTTTCCATAAGAAGGAAAAAAAAGGTTCCCCAAGAAAATGGGTCGCTTGGTTGGTCGTTCTGGGAATAGATGCCATATATATAGACTCAAGCTAAGGTCCTCAAGGGAAAACAAACAACACATGCTAAAAAATCTAGGAAGCAAGCAAACAAACAAAACCTTATAGAGAACACACTAGTTGGTGATCAAATCCAATGTTGCAATATCAAAATAAGAAGGGGTTGAGATATATCTAGTGGATCAGTTACGTTGGTGTCCTGCTTAATGGACTTACACCCTGGTGAAAGATCCCTCATGGTATAACCATGGGTTACTGTCCAAGGATATAGAGTGAGTTTGAGTAGCGTCTATTCCAGGTATAGAAAAAACTTTCCCCTTTGTCGTCACCTCATGAATGAGCCCTAAATATTATGGCCACTAAGGTCATCACTTACAACAACAATTACTGGGGAAACAATTGATAGTGTGGTATACATGCAAGGGCATGGTCGTAACCCAAAATCCCCTTGAGAGGTGCCTCTTAGCAAGGTGTGAACCTCCCAAGTGATCCCCAAGTGTCTTTCGACACCATTTGTAATACATGCAAACCAATCCACCAAGACCAATTAAGCAAGGTTAGTTACTCTGTTGTCCCCAATGTGACCTCGTGATTGACCCTTGTGTGAGAAGGGTTGCCCAAGACAAAGATGCAACAAATGGATTTCTCTCCTTAACTCATCATTTTAAGTTTGTTTTGTAGATTTGGAGATTTATCCTCAACACCTAATCCAAATCCCTACAACTAATCTAATGTAGGTTTTCTACCAGTGAAAAGAAAAATTTTCTAAAAAGATTTTAATTAGTGCGTTAATTTTATGGTTGTTGTTTACTCACAAGGAAAATGGTGTGGACAAGATGATGTTTTGACCGAATTTGATCTGGATTTATGAGTGAAACAAAATGAAAACACAGATCTATAATATTAACATAGAGACATAGTGAATAATAACAGAGATACAGTAAAAATTGACTTCTATTAAATAAGAAATGTGTTGAAATTGTAAAATGTAGACTGGAACAAGCTTGCTAGAATGGTGGTAGCTTGTCTCTCAGAAGAGTTGTGATGGATATGCTCATTCGCAAGAAGATGAGTATAATGAGGATCCAAAATCCTTTTTACATCAAACATGAATACCAAAACCCTAGACATCCAAAAAATCAACCCTAGGAGATGAAGCGCCAAAATTCATGTGGGGCCCATTGGGGTAATTTGGTACATCAAATTATTAGGGTCGTAACTTTTGCAAATGATATTTGTTTAGGTACACAATTTCCCATTGTAAACGTATATCCGAGGACTACACATTATTTCTTCGCACTCTAATTTTGAGTATAGTGTGATTGTGGCCAGCCCAAAAAACATTGTTTAGGGCCTCAAAACAACCCCGAAAGTTTAGGACCTAAAAAGATAGAAAACAATTGCCAAGATGAAAACTAAAACTTCCAAGTTGAACCATGTATGTGTTCCATTTGGAATAGGTGGGTGGCCATCGATATCCACCTGGATCAATCCTACCCCCTTAGGAATAAATGGTCTCCATTGCGTTGAGTTCCCCCATTAGATGAGGAAATTTCTGCTGAATTTGGCCCTAGGTGAGCCACTTTCCTTGGTGTAGGAGCTGCCCTACTTTGACAACATCATGAGGCTGAAAATTATGTTTGTGAGATTCACTGACCTATGTGTCCATAATATGATCAGGGGATGCCTATTCCATGCAGTCAAGGCTACGCTCTGTCGGTGTAAACTGTTCTACTACCTATGAGGTGTCCAATAATGGTGGAAAGTATGGCCGAAGGAGGTCCACATTAAACACTAGGTGCAAGCCAAGGAAGGGGGAATGTTGATCTCAAAAGAATTGTCACCTACTACCTTGGTGATGGTATAAGGTCCATAGTAGAGTGAACAAATATTTCGATAGGGTCCTGTAAGGCATTTTTTCTGCAAGTGAAACCAAAATTTATCTCCCACCTGAAACTTGTGTGGATCTTGGTGTTGATCATGGTGTTGATTATACTTGGAATTAGACTTCTGAAAAATATCTTGAACCTGTTGGCAGATGTGATGGATTCATTCAATTAACTAAATATCTTTTTCGGCTTCGATCTTCACATGGGATTATTATGCATGTGTGGAAGCAAGGGGAAGTGCAACATCCATGGGACCTAATAAGTGAAATCCCAACCCCACCTGAAAGGGGTTATGGCTGGTTGAGCTATGTATGGCTCTATTGTAACTGTTTTGAACATAGGGAAGACTCACATCCCATGTGCGCATATGTTTGGAATTGTACATGTGCAAAATATACACGATCATCTTGTTGAATGCCTCCATCTGTTTGGGGGATGAAGGCCATGGATTTGATGATCTTGGTGTCCAGTTGTGACCAGAAGCTTGACCAAAATGTGTTGAGGAAACAATTTTCCTGATCAGAGATGATGGTTTTTGGTATCCTAAAATGTACATGTTAGCACCAGATATCACTCTTCGATTGCAACAGGAGTGAGCTTGATACCCATCAATTTTATATGTCGCAATAATTGAATTAAGGTGGACAGATGGATGCAGACCCAGGAGAATATCATTTTAACTCCGAAAATTGGGCCAGTCATGCACGAGCAGGTCAGGTCCTGATCTAAATTCCGCCAGTAAGTTGAATTTAAGGTGAGAAGATGGAAGACTTTGTGAGAAGGTGAATGAGGTTACTATGGGAATTCGACCTTTTAGCAGCTCGGGGAAGAAGAACAAGACACTGAAATATGTCGAACTAACATAGCTACAATAACATAGTGATGGCTTGATTGGATCTTCCAATTATGAGCATCACAATACTGCTATAACAACTTGACTGGATCCTCCAAGTCCAAGATATTCAGTGTGGGAGGGAAAGGTAACACAATTAACTGACTAAATCTAGTGTAAAAATTGCAGTGATCAACCATACATCATCCTACAACATCACAACCCTCGACTGGATCTTCCAATTTCGAGTGTCTTAATACAGAGTTTATAAAGAGATGGAAAGAATATGACTTTCATTAAACAGGAAGTCTCATATGCTAATACATAACTAGAGGAACTAGAGCTTCATCAAAATTTACAATCAGGAGCCTAGGTCAACCATCGACACTAAAAAAAATGGAAAAAATGCCTCTAAATACTAGGAGCTAGCTCAACCACCGAAGGCACGATCGTATCATGAGTTCAATGCTTCATGTAGGCAAGTTTCCCTGTTAGGCTGTGCATGCAGA
>JZKD02S1296400.1:166770-189941 GCA_000966675.3 Picea glauca | reverse complement strand
CCAAATTCTATAGGATAAAATTATTTTACCTTAAAAATCGCCAAAATTTTATAAAAACTATATAAAATCCTTATAAATTTGAATATTTTTACAAAAATGTCGCCAAACATTTATAATTGGCATATGAAGGATTAATAAGATTCGCCAAGGTTTCTACATTTTAAAATAAATTTCCATCCTTAAAATCATCCCTGCTGAAGTTCCAATAAGGCTTCAAAACTGGTCTAATTGCACATTAGTTGCTTCTGGTCCACAACAGGTTATTGGGAATGCTTCTTTCAACTCAATTGATAGACATAACCAAGATGAATGGAAAATTTCTAGAAGGGCGACAATATCTTGACTCTCGTTAGATTTACAATGAGGAGTCTTGGATGACACATGGAGAACCATCATTTCTGTCTGATGTCGTTGACCCCCATAGCATTCAAATTCAACACCATCTCATGTTACGATGGGTCTTACTTTGTGACTATCGCAGTTGTTTTATACTAGCTGACGACCTCTGAAATTTGTTGGGCTATCAATGCCTGTGAATCATTGACACTTCTTACAGGTGTCATCGCCTCTTTTCAGAGTATGTTCACCATCGTAATTGTCATCTTCCATTATCAAATCACCCTGGAGGGTGCTTCAATTATCTACATCAACATACAACTTCAATTATTGTCTTACACATTTGAGTTACATGACATGAGCATGGGGCATGCCTACCTCGTTTGTATACAATTTTTATTTTTCCACACCTCGATAAAGGTTTAGGTCCCACTAGTTCCCCTCTCCCTCCAATGGGTCGCTCTTACAATTCCTCTCAACACTCTTTATTACAATGGTACTCTTAGTAGAAGAAACATTGATGTATTTCGGCTATACGTATGCTCCTAGCCTCACACATCAGGGGGCATCTGTTATCATTGAAATTTCATCCGCAAATGGTCATAGGAATCCAACATATCCAAAAACCTATTAGTTCATTCATGGCCCAAAAAATGCATTTCCAAAGGGAACAAACTATACAACTGGTTATAAAATCAACAAGCTCTTAGAATATAAAGGAAGCGCGTGCACGTGCACTAGTCGAAAACATAGGAAAAGTGCACATGCGCTCGACATGCGACTGTGTACCCAAAAAGTCTCGCACACCTGAGAACGATGCCTTTATGATTCTGGTTGGCCTCCCACCCACTTCTGGTTCATCTCCCAAGTCGAATTGACCCTCAAATCTGAACTGAATCCGAGTGGGGGGTTGGTCAAAGACCTAAAGGGCTCCTTGTTCACACTAAAGACTGGTTGGATAATTCCTCAAAGCTTTTCTATAAAAATAGGCCATGGGTGCACTATATTTCCAAGAATCTATTTGTATTGTTATGTTGTCTCTATTCTCCTACAAGGAACCTCTTTCATTTTTGGAGAATACTAGCATCATTTCATTGATCCATTCACCTCACCTCTTGAGGGAATGAGCTTTGGATTTCTTCACCATTTCCTTTCTAGTTTTCCATTTGTAAGAAGAGCTCTCACATAGGGGATTCAAGATCCCTCCCTTGGAGGAAGAGGGGACCCATAAGTCTGTTAGGATGTAATGGATGTGCTCATTTTACCATTGACAATATCACTATTGTCACCCAACCATAGGCCAAAGCCAACCTCCGAGCACCTTAACTTTGATAGAGAATCACTCCGGAAGAAAACCCTAGGCTAGATAGCCAAACAATGGGTAGTGCACCTTTCCCCAAGGATAGCGCATCAACAAGAGATGATCAGATAGTCCAACCCCTAGCCAAGAGATAGTCCAAGCCAAAACATAACTGCTAGCTGCAGCAGTTGCAATGGCATCTCTCCTCAAACTTGTGCACAAGACTGGACACTGCAGCGCACCAATTGCTACTCTGCAATTTTGAGACTGTGACAAATGAGAGACTGACGCCCTGTATTTATAGTATTCTTGGCTAACTGCCTGAGCTGACTTCTTATTCTGGGTATCTGTCTGTTCAGTAAATTATTAATTCTTCTGGTCGACTTCTTCTCTTGGAGGCTAATAACCTAATATAAATTATCTTCTTGATCCGACAAGTCTTCTAGGGTTATTAGCCAACTCATTAGGGTTTCCCCTTGCTTCCTAGAGTATTCTTATTCTCGTTAGGTTCACATGTGGAGGTAAATACCTCCCGCAACTACCATAATATCAACAAAGTCTCCCTTTCTCTTTGGTGTTTTCCCACTAATACAATCTATCCATTGGTGGCATGAATATTGGTCAATTGTTTGGTTCATTTTGGTTCTAATTTCCTTATGCACTGTAGTTTTGTTTCTTTAGTTGTTATTATCTTAGTTGTTTGTTTATTTCATGTGATTGAGTCATTTGATTCATACACTAAATTCTGTCATGTTCAACTAACCCAACTGGACTTGCAAGTATCCCTCTTTTGCTCATTCAAGTGACAAAAATGATACAACAATAGCCAAATATCATAGCCTTCCTCTTGATAAATAAGCATCGAGTCTTTTCCTACATATTTCCTTCAACATGAGTCTTAGTGTTCTTGTTTGATGTAATATTTCAATCCTTGGAAAAATAATCTAGTTCCAATGTATTTATTGCACCTTGTCATTAACGATAAGAATTTCTAATATTCTTATTATTATCTTCAACCTCCTGATCAGAAATAGGAAATTACCATGGATATGAAAGTTCTTAGGACAATATTGATATAGTACAAATAATCTCAGACAATGGTCCAGATTAAATGATTCTCCAATCATAAGCGAATGAAAGATAAGATTAGAAACCATAATTGAATGAGATGATCATAATATAATTTCTAATAAGCGATGAGTTGATGTTAGTCACGATGAATAAATTCCTAAGACTGATATCAAATAAAAATCCCTATTCCAACTAACCCACATAGGATTTTACTTCCAAGTTATGAATAAGCTTAAACTCTTACAACGGTTATCATTTTGGATTCACGGAATGCTCAGAAATATAAAATCCAAAGATTCATAAGCTACAAGAAACAACAACCATGAAATTTACTACCATGGCTAAGGTATTTGTAAAATAGATTTTAAAATATCAAGACCTACAATCTTATAAATTACATTGACACTTCCTTCTAAGATATCCACAACCTCATTTTTAAAAGGGATGATTTTTAACTCCAAGCGTCAGAATGATTTCAACATTATTATGAGATGAAATAGGAGTACAATATTTTTTTTTTAACACAAACGGGTAGGTTTTATATAAATAAAACAATGGCTGAGCCACCCAAAAGTTTACAACTGATAGTCCTGAAGAGGATCAACATGCCTTCAAAAACCAAATTCTGATGTCTACTACATGCATAATATCAACTAAAAGGCCTATCTAAAATTACAATAGAGAAAATCATAAAGCTTAGAAAATAACACAAAACATAGAGCTCGAATCATCGGTGCTTCGAGTCCAGAGCACCCACAAACGATTAGCCTCCAGAGACCCTGCAACTCGTCCCAACTTCAATTCTTCCCACAACTTGCTGACTTTTCCATCCAACTTTTCCAACCTTGCAGCATGGTTATCAAACACTTTTTGGAGATTGGCCTCCATGAGCTGCAAAGAAAGGGTGAAATCTGCTCACTTTCTCCCCAATTCCTCATCAAATCGCTTCAATCTGCAACCCCCAATGTCGTTCACTTGCCACAAAAACCTGGACTGTCCACGAACTCGCTGATGAAGAACCCGCACTTCTGCTTGTATGGAATTCACCAAATCAACGCCACGGGAAGGCGTTATGATCCTATTGCGAATCGTTGGGATGAAGTGCCCCCAAGCAAGTCAAGTTTTCTTAGGGATATATCCCCTAGACCTATGGGATTGGAAAGGGGTTGACATCCCCATTCAAACAAATGTATCCCTTGCCCAAGGGTAGCGCCTCATTAGCTGCTTAATCAGTGGCATCATTATGCCTTCTTAAAACATGAAAAAAGTCAATATGCCGGAAAGAAGGAAGAAGAACCTAGATTTTCTGAAGAATTTTCCAAAGGCAGAAGTTTGAGGGAATACTTTGAGAGATAATGGATTGAATAATGAGCCTCGAGCCGCCAACAACAGTGATATCTGAGATCCCATGATATATTTGTTGAACCAATCCCTGCCATAGGGCCAATGATTCATATAGGTTGTTGGATTCGATTCCTAGTCCCCATGAATACTTGAAAATTAGATTTTCGTCAAAGCCTAAGAACACCCCTCCCCCTCCATCCTCCCCTGGATTTCCTTTCGAGGCACCATAAAAAAACAGCATGTTCCTACCAAGTTCATTTTTCCAGATTTCGAAGTCCTGCTCATCCTTCTGTATTTCCCATGGTTGGAGAGCAAGGGGCGAGCTGGCTGGAAATGATACAGATCCTAGATTTAGGCTTTGAAGCCAATCTTCCTCCTCAGGGACTAGAGGCAGTTTGAGGTTTTGCATAGTCTGAAAACGAAGGAAATCTCCTAGCAGGGCCTTAATTTTAACCACAATTTGGATTGGGGTGAGGCAGATGCCACGGAAAATATGATTATTTCGCTCAAGCCAAAGTTTCTAGAAAATGAATTTAGGAAGAGACAGTCAGGCATAGGCCAATTTATCTTTTGAATGATGCACAAAGGGAGAAGATACCTTCCAGTTATGGAGGAGAGAGGGGACATCCTCAAAGTTCAAAGGGGCATTCCAAGGAGAAGTGGCTAGATGCCAAACTTCTTTAGCATAGGGGAAAAAGAGAAACAAATGAGAGGTGGATTCTTCAGCAGAAAGATAGAGAGGGCATCTAGAGGGGCCTTCCCACCCTTTGTTTTGGAGAACTTCAGCAGTGAGGACACTATTATGAGCTAGAGAGCTTGAAGAATTTCCCATCCATCTTTTCCAACCTTCCAGCATGGTTATCAAACACTTTTTGGAGATTCGCCTCCATGAGCTGCAAAGAAAGGGTGAAATATGCTCGCTTTGTCCCCAATTCCTCATCAAATCGCTTCAATATGCAACCCCCAAGATTGTTCACTTGCCAAAAAAACATAGATTGTCCATGAACTCACTAACGAAGAACCCACACTTCTTCTTGTATGGAATTCACCAAATCAACACCATGGGAAGGCACTATGATCTTATTGCGAATCGCTGGGATGAAGTGCCCCCAAGCAAGCCAAGCTTGGGTAGGGCCATATCCCCTGGACCTATGGGATTGGAAAGGGGTTGACATCCCCATTCAAACAAATGTATCCCTTGCCCAAGGGTAGAGCCTCATTAGCTACTTGATCAATGACGTCGTTATGCCTTCTTAAAACATGAAACAAATCAATATGTCGGAAAGAAGGAAGAAGAACCTGTATTTTTTGAAGAATTTACCGAAGGCGGTAGTTTGAGGGAAGACATTGAGAGATAATGGACTGAATAATGAGCTTGGATTCGCCAAAAATAGTGAGATCTAAGATCCCATGATATATAGCTTGAACCAATCCCTACCACAGGGCCAATGCTTCAGCTAGGTTGTTGGATTCGATTCCTAGTCCCCATGAATACTTGAAAATCAGATTTTTGTCAGAGCCTAAGAGAACCCCTCCCCCTCCAGCCTCCCCTGGATTTCCTTTCGAGGCACCATCAAAAAACAACATGTTCCTACCAAGTTATTTTTTCCAGATATCGAAGTCATGCTCATCCTTTCATATTTTCCATGGTTGGAGAGCAAGCGGTGAGCTGGCTAGAACTGATATAGATCCTAGATTTAGGCTTTGAAGCCAAGCTTCCTCCTCAGGGACTAGAGGCAGTTTGAGGTTTTGCATAGACTGAAAATGAAGGCAATCTCCTAGAAGGGCCTCAATTTTAACCACAGTTTGGATTGGGGTGAAGCAGATTCCACAGATAATATGATTATTTCACTCAAGCCAAAGTTTATAGAAAATGAATTTAGGAAGAGACAGCCAGGCACAAGCCAGTTTATCTTTCGAATGATGCACAAAGGGAGAATATATCTACCAGTTATGGAGGAGAGAGGGGACATCCTCAAAGTTCAAAGGGGCATTCCAAGGAGAAGTGGTTGTTGGGCACTTTAATTGTCTAATTGAATGGAAAATCAAAGTGTTCAGTATAAATTGTCAACCCAGGGAAGTCCATTATTTCAAGATAATTGTGCACAGTCTATGCTAGATTATGAAAGCATCTCTAATCTAATTGTAGTAGGGAAGTTTATTTAACAAAACAAACAAACATTATCACTAACATAGTTGTGCTGATACAGCTGGAGTGATACATAATTAAAATCATAATTGCAATCTAAATTGATGAATATATGAAAACCCTGAATTTCCTATCCTAATCTAAATTTCTAGTTTACTTTTGCAGGAAGAAATTCTATACTATTGCAGAAAAGAAATCTACTTATTGCAAGAAGCTACTTCACACTTTCATTTCTCCAAAACAAGATTTTAACCTAATGCAGAAAAAGGGAAAGAAGTTCTCCAGGAATGTTCAACAACCAACTTCTAATTCTCATGAGACAAGTTTATGCAAATTTACCAAGAAGGAACTAAACTATAACAACAATTGTATTCCATAAATATCTAACAGTTAAATCATTCGCAATTAAAATGACTAATCTAGAATTCGAAATAGAGGGGAATCGGTGAGGAAGGTGGGCCCTTTCCTTCTCTCTAAATCCACTCAAAGAGATAGGTTACAGACTGCTAATAAAATTCAATCTACTCCTTCATTCAATTGCCAAAAATATCTGTGTACAATATGTGCTACTTTTCTTTCTTTTGTCCCAAAGGAAAAAGACTAACAACCCCTTACATTACAAAATCTCTACTATTTAAAGTCAGAGTCATTCATTGTTCAAAAACAGAATAGTCTTAAGAATCCCCGATTCTCAAGCTGTTCGTTAGATATCATTAATACAAAATCTTGAATTATCCTTGATCAACATCGTGAGCCAGCATATCTAATCAGCAGGTGTTCCAACAATCGTATAACAACAGGACTGGTGCTGTCTATTGTAACATCTTCCAAGATTAACGGGCTTATGTCATAGCAGGTGTGTAACAACTTCCAGGATTAGTGGCATCCATTGCAGAAGTCATGTAACAACTTCCAGGATTGGTGCATAGCTGTAACAACAACGAGTTTCTCGAAGTGGGTTGTTCTAACATTTTGATCATTAGTTAAATCATTTCATGGGTAAAATATGTGAACGTTACCAATCAAACATGCTAAGTAAATGAAAATATAAAGCAAGATGAATAGTTCATACCTTGGGAAAAAGGGTCTTGGTACTCATTATAATAGTCATTTAGCTTAGGAATGAGAAGGTTGAATGATCAAAAGATGCAGTGAAAAAGGGACATTTATGGGTCCTAACATACCCCCCAACTGAAGACATTGCATGTCCTCATGCAAAACACATTCAAACCTTACTTTGTAACTGAAGTAGATAACTATCTCCTCCAGTGAAAAATTGTTAAGAGAAATTTCTAAGTGTCGGTATTGAAGAATGTTGTGTCAAAAAGAAAATATGTTGTGTCAACAATCTATTTGAGTTTCTTTATTCTTGAGAACAGAATCAGTTAGAGTTGCTTGAGTAACAACTCGTGAAGGAAATAGAGGTTCTTGTTTGAAAGTTTCTGGTATACCAGGAGTTGATTTATGACGTTGAGATCTCCTCTGTTGTACTGATTTTTGTGTAGCAGTAAGTTCATGTTCAATCTTGACTAAGATAGTTGATGGTCCTGTAGCGACTTGAACTTTGACTACCTCATATCTTGCCTCATAGTAAATTTTTCCGCACTCAAAACACATGATTTCTATGTTTCTTCCCATAACATCTTTTGTCAGTGCTAGGATGTGAAAGGTTATCCCGTCTAGATTCTTCTATTGAGAAATCGCCACTTCCTGTTTCAGGGCTTTTAACTCTTCTTTGAGGTTATCATTCTCTGTTATTAGTGCAAAGATCCTAGAATTTTCTGTATTCTTGATTTTTTGCTCTATTTGGGAAAACAATTGTGCAAGTGGCACATCCTCAACATGCTGTGGAGCTGGTTCTTGTGTAACAGCTGTGGTTGTCAGGACTGGTTCTTGTGGATTAGTCTCAACATGGACAGTTGGTTCTTGTGTAACATATGTGTCTGTCAGGACTAGTTCTTGTGGAACAGTCTCGATATTGTCAGTTAGTTCTGATATTAATAGCTCTGGTGGGACAATCTTCTATGGAGCAACTAGTTCCGGTGTAACAACTATATCTGTCAGGACTACTTCTTGTGGATCAGTCTCAACATGGACAGTTGGTTCTTGTGGAACCGTCCCTGTATCAACCATAGAGGATAGTGGATGAAGAATAGGAATAGCTTGCTCCATATCTTGTTATCCAATTGCAGCTTCGACAGACATGGCGGACCTAGTTCTTATCATGGGTAAAGTAGAAACGAAAGTAGTGGTTTTCTTCTTTGTTGCTAGAGAAGGAATAGGGCGTTCTTCCTCAACCACACAAGGAGGATATTTTGGTATATTGGGGTCTTTGATGATCTGGACATCGTCAATGGAAATAGGATGCGCAGAATCATCAGGCAGAATCGATGATTCTGCTGTGAATTGGGTACAGTCATTTTGAAAGGAGAAGATAGTTTCCTAAATTTCTGTGCATAAAGTAAAACCCGGTATTCATACCTCTGTGGAATTTTCTGTTGTAGCAGCCAGAGGGCTCTGATTTTCTATTGATCCAATTTGGTCAAGGGCTCTCTGAGGTTTTCCTTTGAATGGACGTTTCCTTTTCTGCGAAGATGCATAAGTAATGATAGTAGATGCTTAATCGACTGCAACAACAATAGGAGGGTTCTGTGTGATTGTTGGAGCCTTAGCAGAGTGGGTAAGTGGTCTTGATGTTAGAGGGGACTGTTGTATCCTTGCTCGCTTTTTAGGTAATGTAGAGATAGGAGCAGGGGTTTTCTTTTCTGAGGCAGTGGGTAGGATTTCAATGATCGGTGTTGCAGCCAAGTGCTGTGACACATGTTTTGGTCGAGTGGTTGGCTCTTCATCTATTTGTTCATCCACAACTACAGGCTGTTGCAATGCAAATTCGTCGAGGCTTGTCTATCTGGTGCCAGGATGGCTTCAGGTTATATGGTTGCTTTTCTAAGTCGTCTTACGGACAACGAAAATAGGGGTTTGGACTGCTATTGCAACCGAGGGTAGAGGCTCTCGAAGAGGTCCATGGGTTTCATTTTCAAGGACTGGTACAATTATTTCTGTATTTATAGACTGTGGCTGGTTTGTTGTAGCAGGTGATGGGTTATTGGAAATGCCCACACCTCTACGAATTAATAGGCCGGTGAGCCTGTGATTATAAATGCAGTTCTTGGGGTTCTTGGATTTTTTTACAAAACAGGCCATGTTATGCAATGAATGGAGGAGAAAATAAGGAATGTTTATCAATTTATGATATCGCAGATGTGATAATAAGATGAAATCAGAAAAATAAAAAACTTGGTATCGACCTTCGTAGGTAATGTACCTTTTAAGAAATTTTGCGTCTTTCCCCCATGGCTCTGGTAAGGAATTGACATCTACACCTCTTCCCTTGGTCTGAACTTGCTCAGTGTTGATGAGGAACCCCTTCTGTGCATCCGGGAGATGTGTTTTTCTGTTAAACCATCGGTCTCCTGTTCTTGGTAACCTTGTTACAACAAAAATGCTTGCTTCTGATACTGCAATCCTTACCCCATTCACCATTGAATACCCTTCGGTAAGATTTTGACTAAACTCCAATACCTCGTTCTCACTAAACTCTTTCAACTTCTTAAAATACGATATCCAACTGGCCTGAAGAAATATTTGGTAGGCCTCTGGGTGTAGCAGCAAACTGTCCAGAGTTATGGGTTCATATCTCACAGCTGATCCTCCCATGATGTTTCTTGAGAGTCTAATAGGCACATAGGAGGATAAACTATCACCTAAATAAGAGACACAACAAGCTTAAACGTGGTTTGCAGAAAGAATACAATGTCTTAGTTAAAAGAAGTGTGGGCAGAAAGATGGTGGAGGTGTGTATAAAATTCAGAATGAACGACTAGATTTACATTCCCCCCCCCCCAACTAAGCGGATTCGGTCTAGGTGCAACCAGTTAGTAAATAGGAAATCGTTCTTTTATATCTTCATTACTTTAACATCTAGGATTAATCACGTACCTCAAATCTTACCGCACATAATGACTTGTCGGAGTAACCGCACAATCCAACAACCCTCTGAGTAGTGCAAAATAGATGACATGATGAAGGATCAGGAGAGAAATGACAACTTGTGCAGAGACATAGTCCTTACTGTAGTTAGCCAACTGTAAATCGCTGAATGTGAAGTCAAGTCATAATGAAGCAACACTTTCGGATAGAGAGCATCAGGATTGTCTAATCAGTGGTGTTGTTTGCTTGAAAGATTGGAGGGCTGGAGCCACAACATCGGTAAAAAGGCGAAAATGAAAGAGTGAAGTTGCAAGAAAGAATAACAGTAATTAGTGTATCAGCAAGTTGTTTTTCAAAAATGTCGGAAGTAGGTGTAATAACATGGAAATCAGCCAATTTATCGAAAGAAGGTATAACAACATGGAATCGACTAATTTATCGGAAAAGAGGTGTAACAGCATTGAAATCGGCCAATTTATCGGAAGAAGGTGTAACAACATTGAAATCGGCCAAACACTACCTTCATTTCTAGGAAGTTTTTCAACTTCCATGAACTAATCATTTCTTCCTGTTCATCAATCTACCCACACAGACATAATTGCCTGATACCTTTCAAAGATTTATTAGCATAGTAAATAAAATAGAGAAATTTCAACTAAAAACAGAGAAACGCAAATTTTGCTGAGATTATTTTTATACAAGGTCTGAGCAAAAGAAGTCCTAAAGTTTATAAGGGGAAGGAGCAAGCTCCTTTCCATTTAAGATTTGATAATCTGTATCAATTGTACAGCTAGTTTTAAATTCTTTCCTGGGCAGTGGACGCTGATATAGACGCAAACGATGACCATTTTCATGTAAGTGTGTATTGGATCCATCAATAGTAATCAACCAGACTGTCCCATTGGGAAAAACAGTGTCTAACTCATAAGGCCCTATCCATCGTGTATGAAGATACCTTGAAATTCCTTAAAGCATGAATCATACAACATAGACCAGTCTCTTTTCTGGAATAATTTCTTCTTGATGACTCGGTCATGCCATCTTTTTCTTTGTTGTTGAATCACTATGGTTTGATGGATGGCATCCAAACGCTTTTCATCAAGCTCGTTGAGCTGCTGCAGTCTGGATTTTTGTGCCATAGTCAAGTCGAGGTTGATTGTTGATGAAGTTCTTAAGGTTTTGATTTCGAATTCAATGGGAAAAACATGGCTTTTTCCATATACTATCTTGTAAGGAGAAAAACCAGTTGGTCTCTTCCAAGTAGTTTGGTAAGCCCATAGAGCTTCATGCAATCTGTTAGACCAATCCCTATGATTTTCTCTCACTATTTTAGTAAGAATGGCTTCGATAATTTTGTTGGTGCTTTCCACTTGGCCATTGCCTTGTGGATGGTATGGATAAACTATTCTATGTAAAACATGATATTTACTTAGTATAGCTTCAAATTTATGTGATGCGAAAGGGGGTCCTCCATTAGTTACCAATTCTATGGGAACACCAAACCTAACAAATATATCTCCAAACAAGAATTCTAAGACAACCTCTTCTGACACTCTGATAAGTGCTTTTGCCTCCACCCACTTGGTCATGTAATCTGTACAGACCAATATATAGACTTTTTGATTGGAAGGTGGGTGAATGGGCCCTACAAAATCCATGTCCCATCTCTCAAAAGGCTCTAACACTACCTGAGACTGGAGAGACATCTCATCCCTTTGAGTTGGATGACCCATGTGTTGGCAACTGTCACAAGATTGGACATACTTCTTGGCATCTTGAAATATGTTGGGCCAATAATAACCCATCCTTAAAATTTTATGCCCGATTCTTTTATCAGCAAAATGACCCCCATAAGGGCCATCATGGCAAGCTTTCAGTAGATCATAAACCTCATCATCCCTCACACATCTCCTGATTTCTTGGTCCAGGCCTGTGTAGAAGAGGTATCCTCCCATCCAACTGTACCTAGCACTCTTTTGAATAATTTTCCTTCTTTCTCGAGGAGATATATGTGGAGGTACCTGCCTTGCAACCAAATAATTAGCAATGTTTGCATACCAAGGTGAGTGAGTAGATACTGCAAAAAAATGTTCATCAGGAAAGGAATCATCTAGAGGTGAATTATCATCATTTACATGTAATCTCGAGAGAAAATCAACAACCACATTTTCTTTTCCTGGTCTATCCACTATAGTGATGTCAAATTCTTGCAGTAGTAACAACCATCTTGTCACTCGGGAATTAGTAATAGGTTTATTCATTAGATATTTAATGGTTGTATGATCAATATGAATAAAAGTTGGATAACTAGTTACATAATGCCTAAATTTATTGATTGCATATACTACTTCCAAGAATTCTCTTTCAGTAACTGTGTAATTTAACTCAGTAGGAGCCATGTTCTTGCTGATATAGTAGATAGCACAGGGTTCTTTGTTCTACTGTTGCCCTAGTACTGCACCAATTGTAGTGTCTGAGGCATCTAAAGAAATGTGAAAAGGCAGAGAAAAATTGGGCCCTCTCAAGATTGCAGTTGTGGACAATCTCTGTTTAAGATCCGCAAAAGACAATTCACAGTCGTCAGTCCAATGAAAGTTAACATATTTTGTTAGTAAAAAAAAAAATGGAGAGGCAAGTTTAGCAAAATTTTTAATGAATCTCCTGTAATACCCGACGTGCCCTAAAAAAATTCTTACCTCTTTCTGAGTTGATGGAGTTGGAATGTCCAAAATTACCTAGATTTTGGCTGGATCTACCTGAATCCCTACATAAGAGATGAAGTGTCCCAGCACCACCCCTTCACGCATCATCATATGGCATTTTTTTGTACTTAAAGAAAGATGAGACTGACTACATCTTTTGATCACTTTTTCCAAATTAGACAAAGCATCTTAGAAATAAGTCCCATAAGGTGTAAAGTCATCCATGAATATTTCCATATATTCATTCACCATATCAGAGAAAATACCAATCACAGCTCTCTGGAAAGTGGTTGGTGCATTACACAAGACAAATGGAATAACCTTGTAGGAAAATGTACCATAAGGGCAGGTAAAGGTGTTCTTATCTAGGTCTTGTGTGGAAATTTGTATCTGGTTATAGTCACTGAATCCATTTAGGAAAGAAAAATATTTTTTTCCGGCTAAGTTATCTAAAACCTGATCAATAAATGGCAGAGGGAAATGATCCTTTTGCGTTGCCTTATTCAGGGCTCTATAGTCCACACAGACTCTCTACTTACCATTCTTTTTAGGCACAATAACCAACGATGATACCCACTCGCTATCTGATATAGGATAGATGAATCCGGCGTTGAGAAGTTTTTGAAGTTCTTCTTTAACAATTTCCTTAAGGTTTGGGTTCATCCTCCTTTGCGGTTGGAAAATGGGTCGGCATTCTTATTTGATGTATATATGGTGGGTGCATAGTTCAGAGGGAATGCCTTTCATATCCATGTAATCCCATGCAAATGCTTCTTTATGTACAGTCAGTAAATTCATCAGTCGACGAGTTTCAGCGTTGGAGAGATTGGGATTGATGTTCAAGGTTTTTCCAGGTTTGATTTCCACAGCTATGCTCTTAGAAATGACTCTAGGAAATAATTCAGTTGTTGTTGTTTCATCATCTACTGTTACAATGTTTGCTATTACAATGATTGTTGTTACAACTGAATCACTCTGATTATCGACAGCTTCTGAGAACATTTCCGAGTTCATTTCTTCTTGGGCCATAGGGTCAAAGACTTTGATCAATTGGTGGTGCGTGTTCTATGTAACAACAGAGGGGTCACAAATAAAGAAGTTGATTAAATCATCCTCTATCTCATCTTTGAAACTTAGGGCCTTTCCTATAGTTAGCACAGGCAGAGCACTTTCATCCTTAGTGTCCATCCATAGAGAGTTTTCAGGTTCTGCACTGGGTGTAGCATGAGGATACAGGGTAAGTTTTTTTGTTTCATAACCATCAGAGATGGTCATAGAACCAAATCTGCAACCTATGAAAGCATCAACTGTAGCTAACCATGGTCATCCCAGAATTAGAGGATGGCCTCCCAGACGAGATTTGGGTTGCAAAACAACAAAATCAGTAGGATACTCCCATGAGTCTACTGAAATAACTAAATCATCGATTACTCCTTCTGGTCTGATGGTAGAGCGATCAACTAATTCTAGAACAGTAGGAGTAGGTCAGATTGTTGTTCCGAGTTGTAGAAAATGTGTAGTTTATATTGGCATGATGTTAATTGTTGCCCCTAAATCAACTAGTACATGTGGAATAGATGTCTGTCCAATTTTAACTGTGACTGTAGGGTTTCCTGGGTCACCATATTTAATAGGTGGAGTTTTTCCTAACATTAGCTCAGACAAATCCCCCACACATTCACTGTGAGGGGATCTTTAGGTTTTTGTCCAGGTTTTCTAATACAGAGGTCCTTCACAGTCTTGGCATAAATAGGGATATCCCTTATTGCTTGCAGTAGTGGAATATTAACGTGCAGATTTTGCAATTCTCCAAGGAGATTGAAAGATGGTAATTCCATAGGCTTGGTAATTTTCAGTCTTTCAGGGAATGGTGGGTCTGCTGATTCTAGAATGGGTTGGTCAATTTCTTCTGTATCAGCAAATGGTCTCTCCCCTGATTCCTTATTTGATTCTGAAGATGGAGCATCTTCAACTGTTGGCTCAACTATTCTCCCTGATCTTAATTTTATTTCATCACAAGGCATAGGAGTAATAGATAAGGCTCACACATTATGTATGTCTATGTTATGACCGACCTTATTATTTGGTTTTGGGTTAGGTTGCATAAGTATCTGAGGTCGTAAGGGAGGATTGTTTGGTGAGTTATTGGGAGGCAATTGCAACTGTTGCTGCTGGTATGGGGGTTGGAACTGTTGTTGAAAGAAGTTCAATTGGTGATGGCTTTGATAAGTGAGTTGTTGTTGAGGGCCTCTCCCGTATGGGTTCCATTGCCCATAGTGATTCTTTTGTTGGGGCATAGGTAACAATGCATTGGGATCCTGATAAGATGGTGGCGTTTGATTTGGAGGGGGGGCATTCATCTGGCCATATGGTAGCTGATTGTTCCAATAATTAAATGATGGAGGAGAGAATTGAGAATTCATACCTTGACCTCTTGGCTTCCATTGTCTCCTTTGTGCTATTAGATAGACAAGCTCTGCTTCCTCATTAGTTTCCTTCATTGATGCTTTTACACCTGGTAGAGAAGGACATTGGTTAGTGGCATGGTCTAATTCACAAATAAGGCATACCTGGACACTGTTCAGTGGGCACTCCCTTGGTGGATGTTTCTTTCTGCATTTCAGACAGAAAATGCATAGTACTTGCTCTGATTCTACTTGTTTCTGTTTGACCTGCAAAGTATCCATTTGTGAGGCAAAAGAGTTAATCATCTCTGTTTTGAAACTTTCTAACAGATTACCTATTTCTGCTCTTGTTGCTCCTCCATTGGCTGATTTTTGTACCCTTGAAAAAGTAGTATCCTTGGTAGCTGGCTTATTCCTTGTAGATCCTCGAGAACATATTTTGCATAGATCTACAATGTCCTCATAGGATTCCTTAGATTTATCTCCCTTGCCAAGCATATTCAGCATATCTAAACAATCCTCTCTAACTCCTTTTACCAAAATGGTTTTCAGAATGTCCTTACTCACATCCGGATGGCTAGACCATTGTAGATTGTATTGGAGTCGCTCCACAAAGTCTTCAAGGATCTCGTCCTCCTTTTGTGACATTTTGAAAAGTTCCTCTCTTTATTCCCTTGTTTGACAGTAGTCTTGGTATTTGTTCAGGAAAATTTGCCTCATTTGTATCCATGTTGAATGTTTTCTCCTCCAAGGCTCATGAACCATCTTAACGCATTATCTTTTAATGTAGCTGGAAACAGTTTAAGCTTCTGTGTAGTGGTAGTGTAGTCATAGCTTCTACAAAAAATATCAAATTCAAATAGAAACTCATTTGGATCTTCAGTAGATAATCCATGAAAATTTGGGAGAGTTGAGAGAGGTATGTTTTTCATAGGAGCCATCTCTCATGTGGGAACATCAGAAATAGGAAAAACCAAGGTAGAGATAGTGTTTTCATTGTTTACCTAATCCTCGTTGTTCTGTGGATTCTCTTGGTAGATCTCTTCTTCATTATCCCCTTGATTCTCTATATGTTCTCTCCCCCTCCACTCAATATGAACAACATCCCACTCTTCCTTAGTGACTATCCGACCATTGATCTGGTAAACAACTTCTTCTAGATTTTCCCTGTTCTAGGCTATACTTCCTTGATCTTCAATGTTCTCTAGTGTTGCTTGCTGATTTGTTGGTGACAAATCTCCAGCTTCAATTTCAGCTTCAACCCTTTATGAGAACGATGTTTCGAGAGGGGGTATTTCTGCTGACTGGGGATCACATCTTCTTGGAGGATTGGTAGGGTGAAAAATGGATCCTGAAGAAGAATCTGCTCTGGCTATAATATCATCAACAATGGTCTATCTTCTCAGTATGTTAGGATTTCTTCCTCCACGTCCTCTGGTACCTATAAGGTTAGTATTTTGGAGGATTCGTTCTCGCGTTTCGTGATTCATGCAGACTATCCATTCCTAAGAAAGAAAACTAGCGTGCTTACCAAAATCTACAATTATATTTCCGACAATGCCGCCAAAATGTTGGGCACTTTAATTGTTTAATTGAATGGAAAATCAAAGTGTTCAATATGAATTGTCAACCCAAAGAATTCTATTTTTTCAAGATAATTGTGCACAGTCTATGCTAGATTATGAAAGCATCTCTAATCTAATTGTAGTAGGGAAGTTTATTTAACAAAACAAACAAACATTATCACTAACACAGTTGTGTTGATACAACTGGAGTGCTACAAAATTAAAATCATAATTGCAATCTAAACTGATGAATATATGAAAACCCTGAATTGCCTACCCTAATCTAACTTTCTAATTTACTTTTGCAGGAAGAAATTCTATACTATTGTAGAAAGGAAATCTACTTATTGCAAGAAGCTACTTCACACTTTTATTTCTCCAAAACAAGATTTTAACCTAATGCAGAAAAAGGGAAAGCAGTTCTCCAACAATGTTCAACAACCGACTTCTATTTCTTATGAGACAAGTTTATGTGCATTTACCAAGAAGGAACTAAACTGTAACAATAGTTGTATTCCAGAAACATCTAACAGTTAAATCATTCACAATTAAAATGACTAATCTAGAATTCAAAATAGAGGGGAATCGGTGAGGAAGGTGGGCCCTTTCCTTCTCACTGAATCCACTCAAAGAGATAGGTTATAGACTGCTAAAGAAATTCAATCCACTCTTTCATTCAATTGCCAAAAATGTCTGTGTACAATAAGCGCTAATTTTATTTCTTTTCTCCCAAAGGAAAAAGACTAACAACCCCTTACATTACAAAAGCTCTGCTATTTAAAGTTAGAGTCATTCAGTGTTCAAAAACAGAATAGTCTTGAGAATCCCCGATTCTCAAGCTGTTCGTTAGATATCATTAATACAAAATATTGAATTCTCCTTGATCAACATCATGAGACAACATATCTAATTAGCAGGTGTTGCAGCAGTCGTATAACAATAGGATTGGTGGCGTCTGTTGTAATGGCTTCCAAGATTAACGAGCTTTTGTCATAGCAGTTATGTAACAACTTCTAGGATTGGTGGAATCTGTTGCAAGAGTCATGTAACAGCTTCTAGGATTGGCACATAGCTGTAACAACAATGAGTTTCTCGAAGTGGGTTGTTCTAACATTTTGATCATTAGTTAAATCATTTCATGGGTAAAATATGTGAACGTTACCAATCAAACATGCTAAGAAAATGAAAATATAAAAGCAAGATGAATAGTTCATACCTTGGGAAAAAGGGTCTTGGTACTCATTATAATAGTCATTTAGCTTAGGAATGAGAAGCTTGAATGATCAAAAGATGCAGTGAAAAAGGGACATTTCTGGGTCCTAACAACGACTAGATGCCAAACTTATTTAGCATAGGGGCAAAAGAGAAATAGATGAGTGGTGGCTTCTTTAGCAGAAAGACATAGAGGGCATATAGAGGGGCCTTCCCACCCTTTTTTATGGAGAACTTCGACAGTGAGGACACTATTATGAGCTATATTCCATACAAAGTGGTTGACTTTGGGCAGATATTTTGGGTTCCAAATACTTTCCCAGACTTTTGGGTCCCTTGGGACATGAGGAATTACTTTAATACATTTATACCCTGCTGCTACTGAATAATGACCATTCATAGAGCACTATCCTTTGAAATCCTTTAGATGTTTAGCTACTGGGAATTTCCCTTGCAAGATTCGAAGGAGATTTTGTTTTTCTTCCTAAATATGGGGAGGACATTCATAAATTTCTCAATTATCCCAGACCAGAAGCCCTTCTGTTATCCAACTGGAAATGTCTGCAATTGTGGTTTTCCCTTGGCTTAAGAGGAGCTTCCTAATTCCATCCAGATATTCCTGGTGTCCTTTGGGAGGGCATTCCAAGATGGAATCTTCCTAGATACGAATTCTCCTTCCGTTACCTGGGATCCAGGTTAGCTCAGGGAAGAAGAAAGAATAAACTCGCTTACAAAAAGAGAAGATGGGGAATCCTTTAGTCAATTTAGTTCCTTGATCAAGAATTCTGAGCCTCGTTCCCATGAAGTATTTCTTCCATAGCGCTTGTTTTCTCCAAGATATTTCCCCTGTGACCATGTTACACATAAGTTTGGCCCCAAGGGCCAGGTTTTGAGCTTGAAGATATCGCAAATGCAAGCCCACTTCTAAATAAGGTGTTGTGACTTTCTCCCAATTTACAAAAGGAAACCAATTTTCATTATGTTTCCCTCCTTTCCAAAGGAATCTTCATAGGAGAGCTTCAATTTTCCCCAGAACCGTTGCAGGGGCTAACAGTAGGGAACTCTAAAAAACATGCATACTTGCAAGGAATTATTTTAATGGGAATATTTTTCCTGCCAGATTCAGCCAGGAGGCTCCCCAAGAATTGATTTTATCTTTCAGCTTATCTATTAATGGTTCCCAACTGGAAACTTTTGGGTTAAACCTGAAAATCGACATGCCCAGATACTTGAAGTCTGTCCACTGGGTTTTCCCTTTGATTTGTAGGATCTTGGACAAAGATTGCATTTCCAATGGAGTACAGTTCCAACTATAGATTTGACTATTATTATAGTTTATTTTCCTCCCTGACGCATCCTGGTAGAGATCCAGAACTTGTTTGAATTTCCGAGCGATTGAAGGGATTTCACCGCTAAGCAGAAGGGTGTCATCAACAAATTGAGTATGATTTACATCTTTCACCCCTGTTACAATTCTAAGACCCAGTAGGCCTTGATGGTTTCTATTGTGCTCCAATTGAAAGCTTAGGGTAGAGGATTGAATAGTGAAGAGCAAGGGGAAAAGGGGACACCCATATCAAAGCCCTCTAGATGCTTGGAAGAAGTATGTAGCTCTTCCATTTACCAGTGGCACAATCCAAGGAGATTTAATGCAAGCTTTAACTGAAGTAATGAACGCAGGGTCAAAGCCAAACCGAAGAATAACCTAAAAAAGGAAATCATGGCGAACCATGTCGAAAGCATTAGCCAAATCCAATTTGATGACCATACCTTCTTCCTTTCGGCCAATGCTAGAATGAATTGCCTCTTGGACTAGGACTATGTTATCATAGATTTGTCATCCCTTAATGAAACCCCCTTGGTTCTCAGGAATGATTTTAGGAAGGATGATTTTCGGTCTATTGGCCATAACTTTGGAAATGACTTTGTACCCAATGTTACATAAAGAGATTGGTCGAAATAGAGAGAAGGAGGTGGATCCATTTTCTTTGGGAATAAGAGCCAGAAAGGAAGAATTGGTTCTTCCTCATAATTTAGAGCACTTCTAGGATTTCCGAACCAAACGAAGAAGATCAGTCTGGATGATTGGCCAACAGGAAGTGAGAAATCTAGCAGTGAAGCCATTAGGTCCAGGAGCTTTATCAGGGCTCATATCATCCACTGCTTGTTTAATTTATTCCAGAGAAATAGGACACATAAGCTTCTGGTTAGAGGGATGATTTACCTGGACAGGAATTTGATCCAGGAGCTCAGAATTTCTAAAATCCATATCAGGGACCTCCTCAATATAGATCTCCTAGAAGTGATCATGAGCTTCTCTTTTGATGTCATCAAAAGCAACCAGTTGGTTCTCAAGGTGATTGATCTTAGTAACAGAGTTAAAATGCTTCCTTGCCTCTACTTTCTTATGGAAGAACTTAGTGTTTTTATCCCCTTCTTGGAGCCAAGAATTCTGAGATTTTTTCTTCCAATAGATTTCTTCTAGTCTGTAAGTAGCCTGGAGAGTGTTATGAAGAGCCACCTCTCTGTCTAGATTTTCCTGATCCAGGTTGCCTTCATTATGAAACTGGTGATCCTCAAGAGATTATTTAGCTTCTAATCTTTTCTTCTTTGGAATCTTGAGTTGTCTGGACCAATCTTTAAGAGCTCTTTTGACCAGACGAAGTTTTTCTTCCCAGAAAAAGAAGGCAGAGCCTCTAACCTAAGTTTTCCAAGCCGATGCAACAAGATCTTGAAAACCATCTAGTGGAATCCAGGACGAATTGAACCGAAAAGGGATTGGTCCCAAATTTGTATCCTTTGCGAAGGAGAGAAAAATAGGCTTATGATCCGAGGTACTAAAAGACAATATGGAAGAGGAGGAATCGAGGCCTTGCAAATGGAAGATCTGTTGGACCAGAAATCTGTCGAGACGGGCTGCAATGTGACCTGGGCCTAGCCTTCTATTAGTCCAGGTGAATTTCCCTTTAATAGGTTTAACATCCTCCAGATCCTAGTCTGAGATTATGTCTTCAACTCATTCTCTGGCTGGATCCTGATCTAGGTTTCCCCCTTTTTTTTTCTTCAGAGGAAAGAATTAGATTAAAATCCCTAGCTAAAATTATATTTTCTAGCTGAGAGGACTTGAAATGTTCATTCAACATACTCCAACAAATTTGTTTTTTAGATAAAGCAACAGGTGCATAAATATTAAAGATATTGACCTTTAGGTGAGTGTCTTTCTGCAAAAACTTTGTAAAAATCTAGTGGGTATTGGTAGAAAAACTTACTAGATCCAACTTGGAGGCATCCCAAAGCGTCGCCAAACCTCTTGACGCTCCTCTTGAGTTAACAACTATACTATTTGCTTTGGGCCAGATGGAAGGAGCAACTTGGAGGAAGGAATGCTCTTCCATCTTTGTCTTCTAGATGAGGAGGATATTTGACATCAAGATTCTGATAAGATCTTTCATTGATAATACTTTCGATTTGCTTCCTAATCCCCTACAATTCCAGGAAACTATCTTCATTACTTACCTTTTAGATTGGAGGTTTCCCCTTTCGAGGCATTTCCTTGCTGCCTGGTATTTCTGGAATTTAAATGTCTTTCCAAAGTGGATTGTACTACTGATAATTTATCTCGATAAGTGGCTACCTCTCTTCACTCTCTTTCATATTTCCTTCCTCTTCACTCTTTGTTGTTTGATTTTGTCAGATCAACTCCTTCCTCATCTGTGTCATCTTCCTCCGAACCTCCTTCCAGAGAAATTATTACTTGCAAATATTCTTTGGTATGGGATTCCCCCATGGAATGAGCTTCATGGGATCCAACAGCAGTAGCCGAAGAGGAAGCCATGACCACTTCATTCGGTCTAGGGAGAACCTCTTTCTCAGGGCTTTCAAGAACAACAAAGCTATTTCCCAACATAGGTTTTTGCCTACCCTCCTGAAATTTTGAAGTTTCTGGAGCTTTTGAGGCTGGAGGAGGATCACTGTCCTTACTGCCCTTTCTTCTGGAAATCACTTTATGTTTATTGATTGGTTGCCAGCCTTCCTCAGGGCCCTTTTCCTTCTCATCTAGTTTAGGACAGTTTCTTTGGAAGTGATCGTAGTCATGGCAATGCCTGTATTTGAAGGGTAGTTGTTCATAGTCCATCTTTTGGAAATGTTGCCAACCTTTGACAGTGAGTTTCACTGCTTCAGGGAGTCCAAATTCTAGATTGACCTCCACATAGATCTGGGCTCAAGAGTATTTCCCTTTTGGATCTTCTTGATCGATATAACTCCCCAGATCATTTCCTATTTCTTGTAAGGATTATTCATTCCAACAATGCATGGGAATATTTGGGAGACAGACCCAGACTGGGTATGCCTTAGGCACATCTAATGCTGGTTCGAAATCAAGAGTCCATCGATTCAGGTAGAGACCTTGAGGGCCCATAAAATAGTGACCACTTCTAAAAATCAGATCTTTGTCCTCTTTGGAGATAAAGTCAAATAGAAATAACCCTCTTCCAACAACATAACTCGTAACGCCTTGAGAAATTAAAGGTCTCCAATTGTTCTGGATCCAAATTTCGGTGGTGCGAGGGGATGGACATAGTCTGGTAAAATGTCCAACTAGGGCCCGATCTGCCAGAGAAATAACTGCCTGCATAGGTTTCTCTAGAGGTAGGGCTATTTCTAGAGTGGCACCTAGCTTCTTTACAAAATTTGGTGGAGGGGCTGAATCGACCTCTTTCCTTGAGCATTAATCAAATGAGAAAACGTAGATTCATCAACAGAAAATGGGGGTGGGGGAGGAGGCGGATCTTCGCCTCCTGCATAACTCATGTGAGACATGTCCAATCTATGCATGGAGCTAAGTGATTATATTATCTGAAAGCTATGAGTGCAATATTATCCCATGGTAATAATCATATTAGTCAAGAGTGTAACCAAAGTTACTCAAGATCAACAATTCCACATGATGGAAAGATGATTCCCATTAAAGTTGTGCTAAATGTTAAAATAATGTAACTGTGAAGAGCATTCTTATTATTATTTTGTTATTGGATTAAATCCCCATTGTGGATTAATCATGTCATTATTATTATTGGATTAAATCCCCATTGAGGA
>JZKD02S1296400.1:133928-161819 GCA_000966675.3 Picea glauca | reverse complement strand
CCCCTAGAGGGTTTCCCAGGATAAATGTTGTGTCTCTTGTGGATGTGTATTTCTCAGTGATCTTGTTCTTATTATTCTCTTATCTTATGAAATGCAAAGAACTATAATAATGGCAAAAACATTAACACTAAAGACCACGTCTAAAATTGTCATTGATCAAAAGGACTAGGATTAAATATTTAGTCAACCATTTAATTTGTGATTAAAATGATTGATTCTCAAAAAAATTCTCAAAGATATCCCAACGAAACATTTATGAGTAACTCTATCCTTAGTTGTCAAATATATTTCCAATTAGTAGGGAAGAATGTTTTTGCTAGTAGCTAGAACATCTTTCTTGTATACAAGAATAAAGTCGGATTAAGAAAGATGTCATATTGATAGGAAAACTTCACTCAATTGAAAGTAATATTATTTACAAGTGGAAAATAAACTAAAACTAAAATTGATCAAAGAAAACAAAAACTCAAAAATAAAACTCAGATAAGTCTATACTAAAACCATGCTGGATGAAAGTAATCAAAGACAACACTCACTAGGAAAGATCCATATGCATAACTAAAAGCCTATGATAAAATACACATGAAAAATAATTAAAAGTAATTAGAGTGGGATTAATTTAATATGGAAAGAATTTTAACACTAAAAAATTCTAATCATTGCGTACATGACAGCATATTCAAAACTCAAATCTAGTCCAACTAAGAAAGATCTTCCTATCAGAATTTAGTTAAGATGAAGATTGAAAATATGTGATTGCTCATTTTCATAACAAAAGGGAACTTGTCTTTTCTTCATTTAAAAAAAATCCTCTTGTCATATGACAATTTGTTTGTAAAACATTGTTATAGAAGAAACATGATTGTCATTAGTTAACAAAACATTTAATCAAACATACATAAATGTTTTTTGGAGTGTAACAAATAAACGTTTCCCTTTTGTTAAAAATATTTTTTTACACAAAAAATATTTCAAGGGAAAACATCAACATGAAATCCCCTCATTTCTTTCTCTCTCGACTAGGAAATTATTCTACTATTCAACAAACAAGACTTAATTAAAAGAATAAGATGAAAAAAAAAACTAGCTAGAGGCTATAAACCAAAATTAAATTGGTCTAAAACACTAAAAAAAAAATAATCTACAGTTTTAATAGATTAAAAATCAGTCACGAAGGATTTATACATTGAGTACATCTCAAAGAAGAGAAACATGAATCCTTACCCATAAGGATAGATATTTATTTACAACTAAATTTATTGAAAAACATAAATCAAAAGTAAAGTAAACAAATATGCAAAGAAAATAAACTAGTATAATATATTTTACTTCTATCCGACACTACCCTGGATGAAAATGAACTATGTGAAATCGTAATGCCAATGTAGTCATCCATGTAACTCCAAACCTACAATTACATGTTGATAAAACATTAGTAGCAGAACTTGAAGTAGTAATAGACAAAAACTAGAAGAAATTAAATTACATAAACCTCTATCCATCATACCAAAAAATTCATAGTTATTATAGATGAGAAATCTAGCTAAGTAAGATCCCTGTAACCTTTCCTCAATTCTGTCATAAAATATGCAATGATTATCATAAAATTGGACCTCCAGGACATATAAGCAACGCTCAATCCCAGGATCCAATTGATTTTGACCATTTAAGCTCTCAGGGCTGGAGACTGTTTTGAGGAACTAGGAGGTGTCTACATCCCACTAACAATCAAGTCAAACATCAACTAGATCAATCAATCAATACTAGACATCAATTAAACATGGTGCGATAGAAATCAATTGCATAACTCATCATATACCAGCATTAAATTCAAGGCGTGAGATTAAGCAAATTCACAACCAATCATACATCAACGTTTAATATCAATACACATGATTATCTAATTACTAAATCATTTATATGTCGACATTAATCCAAGGCGCAATACATCAAATTACTAAATCATTACACATCAACAAGATTTCATGGCGAAAAGGAGTCTAACTACTTATCTAGTCATACAACAACATTAACTATTTGGAGCAAGAGTAATCATCAATTTTGTTCATTGCATAAGGAAATCTAATCACATACATTCGGTCATACATCACATTAAATTTCAAGCGCAAGAGTATCATCAACTTTATTTAGAGCGCAAAAGTAAACTAAACACCTAAACACCCATACATCCCACTTATTCAAGGCGCAAGATAATTATCCATTTTATTCTCATGGAGCACGGTAAACAAACTTCTCAATTGATCACACATCAATCATATTTCAAGGCGCGAGAGAATCAACTACTAAACAATCATGACTCAACTTTATTTAAAGGTGCAGAGGTAAATTAAATTACTAAAAAAATCATTCATGACGTAAATTCCAATGCTCAAGAATAATCATAGGTTTTATTTCATGGCGCCCAAGAAATTCAAGGACCAAGATAGTTAACCAATATTTTGTAAATCCTTAAATAAATTACCATAATAATGATGCATACTAATAATAACACTATTAATTCTTAATTATTATTAAGGGCGAGAAAAATCCTACCCCTTCCATCAACTTATGTGACATAAAACCCTTGACAAAGAGACCTTAACCTAACTATCACCACTATAAAATCTAACTTTATACTCAAGGAACGATAAGCCAAACACAAGGCTGCTTAATATAAAATAATGTAAGCACTTGAAAGGTCCAACTGATAACCTTGAGGTAAGAGAAATTAGTACCCATCCTAGAATCCTAACCGACCCAACTCACGAAGTCTAGGATATTCAATACGACATCAACCACCACCGAGTCCATGGTCAAGCAATTATGTTGTGCAGATTGACCAACAAACAATCAGACCATTCGGTTAATACTGCAGTTATTAACTAATCTACTCGTGCCCATAAGGATACATAAGAGATAGTGATTAAATTACACAGAAACAGGGTTTAAGTCATATCTACCTACGTGGAGGATGTAACCACAATTTAGGGCAGAACTCGCTTAAAAGATAGGTTACCAAAGAAGAACTGATCTATGAATGGGTTAAGGTAGCGTTAATCCGTGCAGTGACCTGTAGGGACTGCTCTGAATTTTAAAAAATAGGGAGCGTGCTCATTTACCGACCCCTTGGCGTTCTTCGAGTTTTTCCCAAGGAAACTCATAGGAAAAAAAAGTTATCCGAGATGGTAGCAAGCTCAGGAAGGGTTCAATCTATAACACTCAATCGTCACAAGAATGGGATGAAGCATTCTTCTCAACGCCAAAAGGTTACACAGTCCTAAACGGATGCGCATAGGAGGGTTCACGACTCAGCGGGTTAAGGGTGGTATGATGTAGTAGGGGATTCTAGAAACAAGGAAACGAGATAGTGGATACCTACAGGGAGAGGATCTAACCTTACCTCAACACCTGAGGCATCGAGTAACCAAGAAACAAAATCAAGACAATCATATTGCATGCGCAATTCACATGGTCGCTTCAGCATGACGACCAATGTATCGTGCAATGGATCTACAAATCAATGGTTGAAGCCAGGAAGGAGCTTAAGAAAAAACTTGTTTGGCTACGGCTCTTGCCCTTGGAATGAGAAAACATCCAAAGCGAGAATGGAAAACCACCCCGGCTAATCTAAAGGGTATAAGATGGAAGGAGAAACTAAAATAAGGGATCACCAAGAGGACTAGCATTCGCATAAACTGAAATCCAAATCCCCTTATTAAAAATATTAGGACGTTGGGGAACTAGAACAATCCTACTGTTAAACTTTGTTTCTTCCCTTTCTTGTCTTGGAAGCATGTTTTCAATCTTTTATGCACATTTTAAATGTTTTTAAGTATTTAAAAGTTAGGATATGATATAAAAGGATTTCTATCACATCACTTGTCATTTTCCTCGTTTGAATTTTCAAATTTTCCAAAGTGGAAAGGGCATTACAAGAATAGCGCTATTCTTGCAACGCCAGGAGTAATGATAGTTCTACATGCGCCACATTCTCGAGATCATGTTTTAATGCCTGAAATCATTGCTAGAGGATATACATATCTATGTATGATCTATATCAGGTCGTAATTCTCATGATGACAACTAACTCGAAGGATTGGGTTGTACTCGCCACCTTGATATCAAATCACCATGCCCATTTTTTATTCCCTATGTATGAAGTCATAATTCGCCTATTTTTAGTATGCCTATTACTCCATGCATGTTCTTCAGGTGAATGGATAACTCTCATACTTCAATAGTATTAGAAAGTTGGTGATCGAACCCTAGACATTTTCATAAACCTTCCATAGAATTCTATCAGTGTAATGGCACCAAAAAAGAGTGGGCATATAACCAGGTTGGAGCCGGAAGGGACATAATTACTTGAATCTTTTTCTCAGATGGCACAAAAGTTAAATAAGCAAGTTCGTTCGACTTATTCTCAACATTTCAGGGTCACGATGAGCATATTTCCATGATCTTTGCACATAATTTCGATGGTTTCAAAACTGTGGTGGGTAAACTCCTCATGCACGTGACAAATCATTCCATAGCAAAAGAATTCAAGTTACCAGTATATGGGGAAAGATGGTGGAAGAAAGAAAATGTAGTAATGGAGTTTGTTAATCATTTTTTAATTCCAGAAAAGCAAAACCCCAATTGGAGCCAAGGCATGCCACACAGTTGGGTGAGAAAAGAATGGAACACTGCCTTGTTGATCATTCATAGGTACATTACCTGCAAAGGCCTTTTTCACTAGTTCACCTTTATCATATTAGACTATTAATCCATGTGAATGGTGACTATCCTCTTAATATTCCTTATTTCTTATTGAAAATCCTATCTAAGATGTCTAAGAGGATTCAAACACATCCCGCAATAGCAAAGAATAGTATTTTTCATCAAAGTTTGATTAAAACTTTGGTAGTATTTTCTTTAAGTGAAGTTTAGAGGTCTTGGGACTAGTTAATTCAGTCACTAAAACCTAAACAACAAGAACCTAAGTCCAAAACTGCTAAGGAGAAGAAACCTGGAAAAGGTAAAAAAGCATCTCAAGCCACTGATGTTTTGGTGAAAGAAAGCTCCCCTGCAGCCATGATAACTCATGCTAGTAAGAGGAAGTTACAAACACAACAGGCAACTGAAGATTTTCCCAGAGGTAAACCTAACGCGAAGATCACTACAAGTCGAGGTAAAACTTAAAATTGATAAATAGATTGATGTCCAAATTGATCCAGACATCAAAGATGAACCTGATGAACCTAAATATTATACTACAAGCCTGGTCCAAAGTCCAATCAAGCAGAATAAATAGTCTATTGGGAAAAGGGTTGCAAAGGGTAAGAAAAAGATAAAGAAGAAGGAACCTCTATATAAATACCCTAAAAGAAATTCTATCAGGGCTGCTAATCTAGGTGGATATTGGTTCCCACCCACCTATTCCACTGGCTTGAAAAATAATGCAAGAGCATCGCTCCACGTCAGCCAGCCAGCGAGCCAGCCATGCCAGTAGATTCAAATCGCGCATTGAAAGGGAGGCGCAACCTCATTTAAATTTGATTTGAATGTAACTTTAATGCTTAGGCTGTTGAGACATGGGAAGTCGTGCTTTATGTAGGCTATAGATAGGATCGGCTTTAATGCCAGATCGGTTGAGATCTAAATCCAGACGTTGGACTAGACAGCCATTGATTGTAATTTATTAAAGTAGGTGAATTCTGGAGGGAAGCGCTCCATTGATCCCCTCGGGTAAAAGAGATTTGGAGATCTCATTTTTGAGTTAGTTGAGCTAGGAAGAGTAGAACTAGCATAGGAGTTGAGAGGAGCCGAGACCTTGTTACAGGCCGTGCTCAGAACACTTTGTAATTTCAGGTGTTTTGCCCATTTAATACAAATAAGCAGTTTTTCCTGCATAATTATGTATTTGAATGGATGTCTGTGAGTGTTCTTTCATATGCTGTGAATGTATGTATGTTGGTGCATTTACAGGGAGTTTGTGTGATTTTAGGTGAAGCTATTTGAGGTTTCATGCCATGAGGGTGTGACAGAGTGCTGCGGACTCTGAATACCGGTGCACAGAGGATGCACTTCTGAACTCTGAGGAGTCAGACAAAGACGTGTTGCAGCACAAGGACTGGAGTCAACAACTCAAAGGAAGACCTCAAGGTTGTTGAATACCTTGGAGGCATGGCTGTGTAGCTGAGACACAATAGCAGACAGAATCACTGAGGATTCTGTAGAAGCTCTGCCAGGTGGTCATTGAGCATAGGCACGAGGTGCTGAGGGAAGAACTCTGTTGTGAGTTCAGATAGAATATAGTATACAGAATCTCAGAGGAGTTCTTTGGAGCGCTGCCAGGAGGGCATAGAGTCAGTGTGCAGATAGGCATAGAAGAGAAGAGAACTCTTTGAGTTCTAAAGTTGGAGGAAGTATCCACTGAAGGATCTTCACTGGGTTGTAGAACACCCAGAAAGACTTAGCAATATGGTTGCTTGAGCAGGAAGACAGGAAGGCATTACATTCTCCATCTGTGGGAGGAGGAGGAAAAAATCCCTTCGGGGTCTGAGTGTTTGTGAAAGCTCAGAAGAGATAGCACTTTGGTGCGTGAAGACTCTACAGAGGCGCAGGAGTCAAAGAATCCTTCAAGGATTCGAAAGGAGAAGAAAATCTCAGGAGGAGTAAGCGTTTATACACGCGCGGTGAAGCTCAAGGTCAAAGAGTTCGAAGAGCAGAAGGAAGGAAAAGGTTGAAGCCTTTGGAAGATTGAAGTTCTTCCAAGTGCAGGAAGGAAGCACAGAAGCTTGAAGGGAGTATAGTTGCCGTCGGATAGGCCGACAGATTCAGGACCGTTGAAATTCTACGTCTCAGGAGGTGCATAGGAGAAATGATCTAAGTCGTTAGATATGGCTCCGGATCGTCGATAGTCGTCGGATTGGCAGAGTTGCATGGGAGTTAAGCTCTCTTAGACAGAAGAGAAGTCCCGACAGGCATCGAGATATCAGCATTCGTGAAATCGGGAATCACGAGGTCGTGAGAATCGGGACATCAGAGGTCGTGAAATAGCGGAGCGATCTGGACCGTCTGTTTGGGGAGACACGTGGCGGAGATCGACCGACCCGACGGGATATCGACACCCGAGGTTTGGAGTTGACAGAGGATTTCTATCATCGGGGTATTGAAAACTCTGAATCGCGACATTGGATCGGGACTATCCATTTGTGGGGACAGGTGGTAGATCAAAGACCGGGAGCCGTCGGAGGACCGACGCATCGAGAATCGGAAAATCGTTATTCCCGTGGACAAAGGATCGGGGAAATCCATAGTGGAAACCTTGACGTAGAATCAGGGTCGTCCATCTGTAGAGGACGTGTGTCAGAAATCCGGAGGAAGTTGGGGATCGACATATCGTGGGTTCCAAGTGCATATGCACATTGACAGCAAGAACCCCGAAACCCCGACGAGAGATTGAATGTGGTCATATGGTAGCGGTCATATGGACCATGGTGAGCCAGAAGGGCTAAGGCTAAAGGAAGGGCGCGTCGGGATTCGAGGGATTGGCAGTCCTGAGGGCAATTTTTTGGGACATTTGAAACCCCGAAGTCCCAGAAGAGATCTGGAGCATTGATCTCAGCGACCGATCACAGTCGTTGATCGTGTCAAAAAGTGGAAGTTGACGACACATCGTGGATCGGAGGATCGAGAGTCCAGAGGACGTGTTCACATTGACATTGGAAACCCCGAAACCCCGATGGGAGGTTGGACTGCAGTCATGGGGAATAGGTCATATGGACCAGGGCCTAGCCAGGAGGGCTAGTGCACAAAGGAGCGCATCGGGATTCGGCAGATCGCGAGTCCCGTGGACATAAACATTTCGACATCAAAAAGTCTGTAGCCCTGATAGGCATATATGGTTGCGGTCATATAAGAGCAGGTCACGTGGACCAGGGCCTAGCCAGGAGGACTAGCGCACAAAGGGTGCATCAGGTTTTTAAATCCTGAAACCCCGATAGGAAGATAAGGCTGCGGTCTTATGAATTCTGGTCATATGGGCTAGGAATCTAGCCAGGAGGGCTAGCGCGTGAAAAAGGGCGCATCGGTGATCGGGGATTGGAGACGTAAGAAACTCTCGACAACGGGCATATCGAAACCCCGAAGCCCGATAACAGTTTTCCTATGGGGAAATTGTTCACAGCGAGTGCAGGAGGCCGTGCAGAGAAAAGAAGGAAGACCTATGGGTCAAATTTTCACAGTGATTCCTGAGGGAATCTAAAGAGCCGCTTCAGCTCAGAAGGGGATTTATGAATGATCCTGTGAGTAGGCGGTCGGGCAAAGGACCTCGTTCTATGTCAAGTGGTATCAGCTGATTTCTTGTCTGTATATTTCAGGCAAGAGGAGCGAGGAAGAGAAGGAGCACTCTGATACACATCAAGTGGTATGAGAGTGGGATTTTCATCTGTATATTGTAGGTGGAAGAAGACAGAGCACTAGAGGACTCTGTAATGATTGTTTGCAAGTAGGCAGCAGTCAAGAAAACTGTCAGGAAGACTGCAAGATAAGGTTGGAAACACTCTTAGTGCAGAGTGACAGTAGGATTGCCAGAAGAGGCAACAGAGACAACAAGATGGTTATTGAAGGCCATAGAAAGAAGAGCAGGGCAGAAGAGTTCACAAATATGGATGAAGAGCTCACTAACATAAAGCGAGAGATGGAGGAGCTCGAATTGAAGATGTGGTAGAATAAGAAGCTGAGATGGGTGCATGAGTGGCCCATGAAGGAGCCAAAGATGAAATGTCCAGTCAGGGAGCTGATGGTTAGAAGACAGCGTAGGCTGTTAAGGAGGTGGCTGAGGTATGTTGAAAACCTCAGAGCCACATAAGAGGAAGAATTGGTTCAGATATGCAAACCAGAGACTGGGGTAAGTATCGATGATTTGAAAATTGAAATGGGATCGTCTGATGATCTCAAGAACTGCCAGATGGGCAGAGAAGAAGAAATTCCATATTTCCAGGAGGGAAACGAGTTGAGATTAGCTGAAGATATCACAGACTTTCAGGAGGACAGTGAAGGAATTTCACATTGCCAGCTGGGCAATGATCAAAGATCGTTACGACGTCTCGAAGACTGCCAGGAGGGCAACGAGAATGTCTCATATTGTCAGGTGGGCAGAGATGAGTGTTTGAGACTATCTAAAAGTCTCACGAACTCGGAAGTGAGTTCAAGTCAGCATTGGGTGCTGATGAAGATGGGATCGGTTGATCTCAAAGTCTGCCAGGAGGGTAGCGGAAGCATCCCATATTGCCAGATGGGTAGGGGTGAACTGATGAGTCAGAATCAGCCAGAGGAGATGACAGAGAAGGTGAGCTCGCAAGGGGATCAGCAGATGCAGCTGACAGAAGTGGAGGATTTGAGGAGCCACGTGAATATTGGAGGAATTCAAATATTCCTTCCATTTGCCCTGGAGGAGGCAGAAAATTGTGTTGCCAGTGCAACAACAGCAAGAGAGGAACAATCGGTTGTGACTGTCCAAGAAGAATTGGTGGAGATGGTGAAGACTGCCCAAGAGGAAAAAGAGAATGAGCATTCTGAGGAACATCTCAATGACTTCAGCCAGGGAGCTAAAAAGAAAGAAGCCATAGCATTGAGGCTGACAACAAAAGAAGGAGAAGCAGACGAAGAGGAAAATGGGCATTCCGAGGAATGGCTCGATATTTTTAGCGATGAGGCTGAAAACACTGCAACGTGGGAGTTTGCAGCAGCAACTGAAGAAGTAGAAGACACATACAACATTTTCTTTGCTGATCTGTGCCAGCAAATAGAAGCCCTGGAAAAAAGAGTGAACGTGCAGGGCATGCGCATCCAACAGGTGAGGTTGGAAATAGATGAAGGAAGCATGGGAGATCATAGTGATGTGCCCAATTGCCAAAACAATTTGTAGCTGAGGAGACTGCATGAGCAGAACCAGCCATGGGAGCAACTGGATGAAGTGATCGAAGAGATCATAGAGCTAATGATCTGGTCAGTAGACACTGCCAGCAGGGAGAGGTTGAGCAGAAGAGTAGCAGTAGCAGCAGCAGTGCAGAAGCAGCAACAACAAGGAGATGGAGTAGATGAAAAGCTCCAAAGACTTATTTGGGATCCAGGAGGATTCCAACAGCTTAGAAGGGAAGTGCATGAGCAGGCGCTCATGATTTTGCAGCTGAGGATTTTGATGCAGGAGCATCACTCCACGTCAGCCAGCCACACCAGCAGATTCAAATCGCGCATTGAAAGGGAGGTGCAGCCTCATTTGAATTTGATTTGAATGTAACTTTAATACTTAGGCTGTTAAGCCATGGGAAGCCATGATTTATGCATGTTGTAGATAGGATCGGATTTAATGCCAGATCAGCTGAGATATAAATCCAGACACTGGACTAGACAACCATTGATTGTAATTTATTAGAGTAGGTGAATTCTGGAGGGAAGCGCTCCATTGAGCCCCTTGGGTAAAAGAGATTTGGAGATCTCATTTTTGAGTTAGTTGAGCTAGGAAGAGTAGAACTAGATTAGGAGTTGAGAGGAGCCGAGACCTTGTTACAGGCCGTGCTCAGAGCACTTTGTAATTTCAGGCGTTTTGTCCATTTAATACAAAGAAGCAGTTTTTCCTGCATAATTATGTATTTGAATGGATGTCTGTGAGTGTTCTTTCATATGATGTGAATGTATGTATGTTGGTGCATTTGCAGGGATTTTGTTTGATTTCAAGTGAAGGTCTTTGAGGTTTCATGCCATGAGGGCGTGACAGAGTGCTGCGGACTCTGAATACCGGTGCATAGAGAATGCACTTCTGAACTCTGAGGAGTCAGGCAAAGACGTGCTGCGGCACAAGGACTGGAGTCAACAACTCAAAGGAAGACCTCAAGGTTGCTGAATACCTTGGAGGCATGGTTGTGTAGCTGAGATACAATAGCAAACAGAATCACTGAGGATTTTGTAGAAGCTCTGCCAGGTGGGCATTGAGCATAGGCACGAGGTGCTGAGGGAAGAACTCTGTTGTGAGTTCAGATAGAATATATTATACAGAATCGTGGAGGAGTTCTATGGAGCTCTTCCAGGAGGGCATAGAGTCAGTGTGCAGATAGGCACAGAAGAGAAGAGAACTCTTTGAGTTCTAAAGTTGGAGGAAGTATCCACTGAAGGATCTTCACTGGGTTGCAGAACACCCAGAAAGACTTAGCAAGATGGTTGCTTGAGCAGCAAGCTAGGAAGGCATTACATTCTCCATCTGTGGGAGAAGGAGGAAAAAATCCCTTTGGGGTCTCAGTGTTTGTGAAAGCTCAGAAGAGATAGCACTTTGGTGCGTGAAGACTCTGCAGAGGTGCAAGAGTCAAAGAATCCTTCGAGGATTCGAAAGAAGAAGAAAAGCTCAGAAGGAGTAAGCGTTTATACACGTGCGACGAAGCTCAAGGTCGAAGAGTTCGCAAAGCAGAAGGAAGGAAAAGGTTGAAGCCTTTGGAAGATTGAAGTTCTTCCAAGTGTAGGAAGGAAGCGCAGAAGCTCAAAGGGAGTATAGTTGCCATCGGATAGGCCGACAAATTCAGGACCGTTGAAATTCTACGTCTCAGGAGGCACATAGGAGGAGCGTGCACAGGAGAAATGATCTAAGACGTTAGATCTAGCTCCGGATCATCGATAGTTGTCGGATCGGTAAAGTTGCACGGGAGTTAAGCTCTCATAGACAGAAGAGAAGTCCCGACAGGCATCGGGATATCGGCGTTCGTGAAATTGGGAATCACGAGGTCGTGAGAATCGCAACATCAAAGGTCGCGAAATAGCGGAGCGATCTGGACCGTCCGTTTGGGGAGACACGTGGCGGAGATCGAGCGACCCGACGAGATATCGGCACCTGGGGTTTGGATTTGACAGAGGATTTCTGTCATCGAGGTATTGAAAAATCCGAATCGCGACATTGGATCAGGACCATCCATTTGTGGGGACAAGTGGAATATCAAAGACCGGGAGCCTTCGAAGGACCGGCGCATCAAGAATCGGCAAATTGGTATTCCCATGGACAAAGGATCGGGGAAATCCATAGTGGAAACCCCGACATAGAATCAGGGCCGTCCATCTATAGAGGATGTGTGTCAGGAATCCGGAGGAAGTCGGGGATCGACATATCATGGGTTCCAAGTACATATGCACATTGATAGCAAGAACCCCGAAACCTCGACGAGAGATTGATTGCGGTCATATTGTAGCGGTCATATGGACCATGGTAAGCTAGAAGGGCTAAGGCTAAAGGAAGGGCGCATCGGGATTTGAGGGATCGATAGTCCTGAGGGCAATGTTTTAGGACATTTGAAACCCTGAAGTCCCGGGAGAGATCTGGAGCATTGATCTCAGCGACCGATCACAGTCGTTGATCGTGTCGAAAAGCGGAAGTTGACGGCACATCGGGGATCGGAGGATCGAGAGTCCAGAGGACGTGTGCACATAGACATTGGAAAACCTGAAACCCTGATGGGAGGTTGGAATATAGTGATGGGGAACAAGTCATATGGACCAGGGCCTAGCCAGGACGGCTAGCGCACAAAGGAGCGCATCGGGATTCGGCGGATCACGAGTCCCGTGGACATAAACATTTCGACATCAAAAATTCCGTAGCCCCAATAGGCGTATATGGCTGCGGTCATATAAGAGTAGGTCACGTGGACCAGGGCCTAGCCAGGAGGGCTAGCACACAAAGGGTGCATCGGGTTTTTGAAGCCTGAAACCCCGATAGGAAGATAAGGTTACGGTCTTATGAATTCTGGTCATATGGGCCAGGAATCTAGCCAGGAGGGCTAGTGCATGAAAAAGGGCGCATCAATGATCGAGGATTGGAGAGGTAAGAAACTCTTGACAATGGGCATATCGAAACCCCGAAGCCCGATAACAGTTTTCCTGTGGGGAAATTGTTCACGGCGAGTGCAGGAGGCTGTGCAGAGAAAAGAAGGAAGACCTGTGGGTCAGATTTTCACAATGATTACCGAGGGAATCTAAAGAGACACTTTGGCTTAGAACGGGATTTATGAACGATCCTGTGAGCAAGAGGTTGGGCAAAGGACCTCGTTCTGTGTCAAAAAAAAAAATTCCACCTTGGCATTTTTTCACCAGTTTTTCAGGTTCCAAACTTTCGGGGCTGTTTTGAGGCCCTAAATGACGTTTTTTGGGGATTTGGGGCCCAAGTGACTAGTGGAGGCACTACTTGGGCAAGTAAAAAATTGTTTTTCTTGGTTATACCTTTCCAATGGGCTATTATGATCCTAAAACGAAGATCGTATGCAAACGTTATGACCCCAGGAAGTTGATGTACTAACTTACCTAAACATGGCCCACATGACTTTTGATGCTTCAACTCCTAGGGTTAGGTTTTTGGATGTCTAGGGTTTTTGATATTCCTGTTTATTGTAAAAGGCCTTCAGAGCCTCATTGTAGCCATCTTCTTGTGAATGAGCATAACCGTCACATCTCTTCTCAGATATAAGCCACCACCATTCCAACAAGCTTGTTTTCTGCTGCATTTTACGGTTTCAGCTTATTTCCTTATTTAATAGAAAACCAGTTTTGTTGTATCTCTGTTATTTTTTGTTAAGCATATTTTAATAATATGTATTCATTTTGTTTTGCTCATAAAATCCAGATCAGTGGTATCAGAGTGGTCTTCTCCTTATCGTCTTAATGCATGTCCCCAACGAGTTCAGGGTACAAAGAATTGGGTCTCGAACTTGTTTCTCTTGAGGACAAAAGTTGTCGCATGCCCAAGTGACCTCTCATGGTAGGAGAAAATAAATATGATAGGATAGGAGATCCTTTCAAAATGTTTCTTGAGGAATCCCTCAGGCAACAGAGGAACGAGATGATGGATAGTTTCGCGCAAATCCTTCGGCGACTACCAACAGGCGACGCATCTTCCTCGAGTGAAGGTGTTGCCCCCTTCAAGGTACAAATCAACGTATATATTCCTATATTTGAAGGTTAGATATAAGTAGATGTTTTAGAAAAGTGGTTGAATCTACTAGAATGGTATTTTTTTGTCCATAACTTTTCAAATATAGAAAATATTACTTTTGCACTCCTCAAATCTGTTCCCCATGTCAAAGATTGGTGGGAAATTTTTTATGAGAAAAAGGAAACATAGGAACCCTCATTATTTGTAGTCACGACCACCTAGAAATCCTTCAGGGACGATATTAAGGAACAATACTACCCTGTTGGAAGTTATGATGACTTGTATACCAAATGGAACACACTACGGGAAGAAAGAGACCAAGTAGTGCTAGAGTTCACAAATATCTTCCATACCTTGTGCACCAAGATGGGTATCAAAGATTCAGAGTGACATCTAGTGCTCAAGTATCATGGTGCTCTTCATAGATACATCTAGACCGGAATGGAATTTCTGGACATCTCATCCTTGGGCACAACCTATCGATATGACGTCAAAATCAAGTAGAAGCTCAAACCAAAGACACGAAAATTTGGGCCTGGGAACCCTTCACAACAAAATCTAGGAAAGGGTGGCCCTAACCCATAGAACAAAGGAAAGAGAAAATATGGACAATATCAGGACAACTATTCCAATCCACAGGCAAAGAAGGACAGAAAAAGACAAAGAAAGATACCAGAAAGTGGTGCAACTTCCATAAGAACCCTCGGGATAACACTGTTGATTGCCGCTCAAAGAAGTCACTGGTGGCCGAAGTGAAAGAATCTGAATCATATCTGGGTTCTGACTCTGAGTTAGAACCAAAAAGGGGAATACAGATCATTGACGCAGAACCCAGTGCCACCGTTTCTACCACCAAGCTCCAGCCTGATGAACCAGATGAGCCAGAAGAAGGAGAACGTCTCTTCCATTCACAGATGTGGGTAAAAGGAACCCCACTGCACTTCATCGTTGATAGCGGTAGCTAGAAGAACCTCATCTCAGCAGAGGTCATCAAGAGGTTGGCCCTGCTGACAATGCCACACCCAAAACCCTACACCATTGGATAGCTCTGCTAAGGAAGCGATCTCCGCGTCAACCAACGATTTTGATTGTTGTACAACATCAATCCCTTCAAAGATGAGGTATTGTGTGATGTTGCTCCTCTCGAATTTTGTAATGTTCTTTTGGGCCAACCTTATTTATGGAAATGTCATGTTGTATATGAGTCTAGGCCTCATAGTGTTATTATTACTTTGAACAAGAAATTGTACAGGATACCCAAGGAAGTCCCTCCTAATGTTATTTCCTTGATCTCTGCCAAGAAATGTAGGAAGGTCATCTCTCAGAATGAGAAATTTGTCTTCTTCGTGATTCTCTCTCAGAGTGAGCGAAATATCACAACCACATCCACGGCCTCTGTAGTCTTTCTCTCCACACAATAGAAGCAACTAGATAAGGTCATGGAAGAATACTCATATATCTTCTCCTCTCCTATCAGGGTGCCCCTGCACTGCTAGGTCAAGCATTCCAACGATCTGACCCCAGGCGCACCGCTAACCAATGGGCCAGTCTACCGATGTTCTCTGTTAGAAAACGAGGAGATCAAGAGGTAGATCCAAGAACTTCTCCACAAGGGGCACATCCATCCCAACTCATCGCCTTGTGGGAGTCCAATCGTGCTGGTGTAGAAGAAAGACAGGACCTGGTGACTTTGCATTGATTATCATGCCCAATACTTTAGTAATATGGCCCAATCGACGACCTCCTTGATCAGCTCACAGGGGACAAATACTTCAGTAAGATTGATCTGAAGTCTGGCTACCACCAGGTCCCAATAGAACAAACAGATGTATGGAAAATTGCCTTCAAGTCAGAAGAAGGTCTTTTTGAATGGTTGGTCATGCCCTTTGGTTTGAAAAATTATCCAACAAATTTAATGAGGATGATGGAAGATATCCTATGAAATTTCACCAATAATTTTGTAGTGGTGTATCTAGATGACATCCTCATCTACAACAAGACTTGGGTGGAACACTTGCAGCATATCCAGCAGGTTCTGCACACCCTGCGGCAACACAAACTATATGCAAACTTAGAAAAATGATCCTTCGGCATGGAAAAGGTCCATTACTTAGGATACATCATTGATCACCATGGTGTGCATCTAGATCCATCCAATATCCATATCTTCCGTACTGACTAGCCCCAACCACACTCATTGAAATTCAAAGCTTCCTGGTCCTCGCCAATTTCTATCACAAGTTCGTGCTAGGATTCTCTCATATCGCATGGGCCCTTAGTCAAGTAACTAGGGGTGGCGTTAAGGAAAAATTTGTGTAGGGCATGTCCCAACAACAAGCCTTCGATGACTTGAAGAAGCGTTTATGATCATCCTTGGTACTTTCATTACCGAACCAACAACATCCCTTTGAGATTGAAACAGATGCCTCAGACTATGTTGTGGGCATCGTTCTCACTCAACACGACCAACCTGTGGCATATCATAGTGAGACACTATCAGATCTTTTTCATAATTACCCTACTTACGACAAAGAAATGTACTCCATTGTGCAAGCCTTCCCCCAGTGGAGAAATTACATACTTGGGAAGGAGACAGTCATCCACACTGATCACAAGCCACTACAGTTCATGCAAAACCAAGGAAAAATATAGAATGATCGCCATCAAAAGTGGTCAACATACTTACAGCAGTTCCATCAAGGATGATTTTAAGGATGGAAATTTATATTAAAATGTAGAAATGTGGGCTAATATTACTAGTCCTTAATAGGAAATATGTAAAATGCTTGGCGATAGTTTTGTAAAAATATTCAAATTTCTAAGGATTTTATATTGTTTCTATAAACTTTATGTGATTTGTAAGGTAAAATAATTTTATTCTATGGAATTTGGGCGAATCGTTTTTAGAAAAAATGGAAATTGGTGAATCTTTTTTTGGGAAAACCATGGAAAATTAGCCCATTTTACAAATTTAGCCCCTAAAATCAACTATGAGTTCCACCTCAACATCAAGTATAAAATAGGAAGTGCCAACCGAGTTGCTGACTGCCTTAACTGACCTCTAGTCGCGGAACTCACCACGGTGCTAGACTCTTGTGGTCACGAGACCTCCGGATGGCCCCACCTCTACGAGATAGATCCTGACTTCTCCACCACCTACCAAATGTTGGGTGCCAACTCAATGGTCACTAATTTCCATCTTCAAGATGGGTTTTTGTGTCATTTGGTCCATCTGTGTGTTCCATCAAGAGAGCATGCGAAGATCATTTTGGAAGCTCACTACAGTCGGGTGACATGACACTTTGGCATCGAAAAGACATTGGCAGTGTTGCAGAAACATTTCTACTAGTCAAAACTTCTACAGGATGTGGGCAAGTATATCAGGTCTTGCACTGCCTGTGATATTTCCAAACCAACCACTAAGAAACAAGTCCTATACACCCCTCTTCCTACTCCTAACAAGTTGTGGTAATCCATCTTTATGGACTACATGTCCGGCCTCTCGTCCACTAAGAGGGGAAATGACTCTGTTTTGTGGTTGTTGATCGCTTTTCCAAGATGGATATTATATCCGCCTGCAAGATGAACATCACAACAAAAGCCACTGCCAAGATCTTCTCTGAACGAGTACAAGTACGTTTTTGGATCCCACAAACCATTATCTCATACCATGATAGTCGGTTCCTCAACTCATTCTGGTTAAGCCTCTAGTCACTGCTAGATACAAGCTCACCAAATCCATTACCTTCCACCCCTAGACAGATGGAAAAACTGAGTTCATCAATCATATGTTCGTACATATCTTGCACATGTACAATTCAAAACACCCCCACACATGGGATGAGAGTCTTCCCTATGTCCGACATATCTACAACCAAGCCTTGTATAACTCAACTAGACACAACCCTTTTCAAATGGGGTTTGGATTCCAACAATTGGGCCCCATGGGTGTTGCACTACCCCTAGCAACCACCTCGGCCGAATCGTCCCCTGCTCCACTAGAAGCTGACAAAGCCACCCGGTTCATTGAGAGGATCCAACACATCTGCCAACAGGTTTAGGATATTCTACATAAGTCTAATGCAAAGTACAAACAACGCCATGATCAACATCGGGTGCCACACAAGTTTCAAGTGGGAGACAAAGTTTGGTTTCATTTGCAAAAGGAACTCCTTACAAGGCCTCATCAGAAGCTTCTCCCACTTCGTTATGGTCCATACATGATCCCCAAGGCTGTGGGTGACAATTCTTTTGAGCTCAACCTTCCCCCCTTCCTTGGCCTGCATCTATTCTTCAACGTGGCTCTCCTTCGACCATATTTCCCACCATTATTGGACACCTCAGAGATAACATAGAAGTTGACACCAATAGAGCTCAACCCTGACTGCATGCAACAAGAATCCAATGATCAGATTGTGGATACACAAATCAAGGGCACTCAACAACAAAGTATCCATCTTTATTGTCGTCAAAGAAGGGAAGCGCCTGCACCAAGGCAAGTAGCTCACCCAGCGCCAAGTTCACCAAAAATTTCCTCATCTGATGGGGGAACCCAACGCAATGGATAAAATTGCTTACTAAGGAGGGAGGATTGATCCAAGTGGATATCAGTGGCCACCCACCTAAACCACTAGCTTGAAAAACGTTTTCTACCTTGGCAATTTTTCGGTAGTTTTTTGTGTTCCAAACTTCTAGGGTCGTTTTGAGGTCCTAAACGACATTTTTTGGGGATTTGGGGCCCAAGTGACTGTTAATAGTTCTAACCTGGGCTAGTCAAAAAAATTTCTTCTCGGTTAGACTGTTCCAACGGGCTATCATTTGCCTAAAACAGAGATCGTATGCAAAATTTACGACCTCGAGAAGTTGATGTACTAACTTACCTAAACGGGGCCCACATGACTTTTGACACTTCATCTCCTAGGGTTAGGTTTTTGACTATCTAGGGTTTTTGACATTCCTATTTATTATAAAAGGCCTTCAGAGCCTCATTGTAACCATCTTCTTTAGAATGAGTGCAACCGTCACATCTCTTCTTAGAGATAAGATGCCACCATTCCATCAAGCTTGTTTTCCACTGCATTTTACAATTTCATCTTATTTCCTTATTGAATAGAAAACTAGTTTTACTGTATCTCTGTTATTTTTTGTTAAGCATATTTTAATAATTTGTATTCATTACATTCTGCTTATAAAATTTGGATCAGCTACAAATAAATTCAGGCTAAATTCAAAGGTTATGTTTCATCCTTCTATCAAGAAGGAAAACCTTATTATCATCGAAGAAAATTCAGAAGATACTAAGAAAGAGGTTAAAAGATAGACCCTGGCATCTTCTTCACACAGGTTAGAGGAGGAATCTAAAGAACAAAAAAAAAGACATGAGAAAGGAAAACAGATTGCACAGTGTTCAAGGGGACCTGTAACTAGGGAAACGAAAAGATCATTTTCAGTCACTAAATCTACACTCAAAGGCACATATGATGATGAGAAAAATTATTCCTTTCCAGAAATACACTAGTTACAAGATGTTCCAGAAACCATAGAATCAGAGAGCACCAAAGAAGAGGATATTGGCATTGGGTTGTCCTCAAAATATGAAATTAAATTAAGGAAACCCCAAGCCTCCATAGATTTGAACCTACCTTCTCCAGTAGAAGAACATCCTGAGTTCAGGGTAGAAGCCAGAAAAAAGAAAGACAGGATAAAAGACCTGCAGGGTATTATCACGAAGCTGAGGAAAGAAAATTACTTTGTAGAGCAATGGAATGAAAAACAACAAGAAAAGATATAAGAATTAAAAAGGAAGAGGAAAGAGCAAAAGGCCCTGCTAAAGGAGGTAAGCTAATAAAATATAAGACTATATTGGCATAATGTCGTGTTGACAACTAAGCTAAAACAGAGGGACACCAGAGCTTCATCAATTATTATACAATGAAATCCCAAGGAAATTCTGCCACAATTTTTTATTTCTCGAGGCTATTACTAAGATAGTGAAGCTGAGCATTCTGGTTATTAGTGTTTCATTCAAATAAAACTTTTTTGTATCTTAGATGAACCAACTCAGCAGCCTAGCATTCCTCTTTTTGTGGGATTTGTAAAGGCTTATTAAACTATTACTAAGTCTATTTTCAAATTAATTGTTAATAAGACTACATTACAGGCATTAGAAGTGTTTGTATGACCATTTCTCTCCTAGGAAATAGTCATTCGATATTATCCTATCTTAAGTTGTAATCTAAAAAATAGGATCTGCAGGAATGTTTTGTGCTTTAAAAAGGCATTGAAAAGATTGTATTAGGGTCGATCAGTTGGGGAATCAAGAGCTATTTTTTGTAAAGAATCCTCTATGAGGCAAAGACAATATTTTCATATTGGCACTAAATGGAAAAAGCATTTTGATGGTTAGAAATTCTTTCATGTTATTATCTTCTTCTTTTTCTTACTTGAATGCATTTTATCTGTTGCAAAGCATATGATCTCTTGGTTGTGAGTAACACAGTGAAAAATTTGTTGTTTTTGTTCATAATTAAGATCGCTTTCAAGTACTATGTTCTTATTTCTTAATGATATTTGGGAATGAGAAATCCATGTGTGAGTGGACAAATTGAATACTCATATATATTCCTTTCTTTATTTACTTTTACCATCTGATTTATCAAAGTTTCTTTAATTTACTAAGCCAGTGAGATGTTTATTTTCTTTTACATTGAGCCTTATATGTTTATTGTATCCTTGAGACAAATTTCAACCATTTTCTAAATCCTATTCAAGAAACCTTTTTAAAAATATCATTGCAATAACTTGATGATGCTCTAGCTTTCCCTCTCACATTCAAGTGAAACTTTAGGGACTAACACCTTTTGGCGTTGTTGTCGGGGACGAAGGAATGAAGATATTTTCCCTCGGAGAATGACAAAGATCATATCTAAATCTTGATGGTGGAAAAGAATTTGGACATTTACATGAGATTGTGTATTTTTCACCCAGAGACTCCTCTACAGTAATTCTAGCTCCTAAAAAAGAAGGTAAAGGACTTAAACCTCCTCCAACTTTATCATCATCCACAAAGAATCAAGTGACCAGAAAAAACCAAGATCCTAAGCCTGTTCTAGCAGTGTCTGATCCTGAAAAGCTATTGAGAAAATCTAAAAATAATATAGGACAATCCTCTTCTTCAAAAGATAAATCTTCTTCTACATGTGCTAAAGGACAGTCTTCTGAACCTGTTAATATCCCTCCAATTAAATAAATTGTACTTTAGATTGAAACAAAGCCTATTGTTGAATCTCCAGCTGTATCATTTCCTTCAACTATCTCTGAATTGAATTTATACCAATGGAAATTATGTCTTGAGCTCATTGAAGAAGAACAAACAAATACCTTATCCATAGCTGAAGCTCTGAGATATTTTCCCAAAGATACTAAAAGTGAACCTGATACACTTTTATCATCATCACCCCAATCTAGTTCTTCTGAAGAGGTTAAACCACATTATTATTCCTTTGAAAATCCTTTGTTTCTGGAACCTTCATCCTTTCCTTATTCAGAAAAGAAACCTCATATTTCATCAGTTGATGATCAAAATCTCATATCATCCCAACTAAGTTGCTCTACCAAAGGAACTGTTTCTCTTTCTACATCACCAGTTTTTCCTATTCCTACAGTTCAAGCACCCATTGTGATAAATATGGTTGTAAATAATATGGATGCGATTGTTGCAGCCAGATATGCACCATTAAATTTACCACAAGTATTGTATGCCTTCCCACCTAATGATTATATGAATTATTTTCCAAGATTCAATGGAGAGGAAAAAGTCATTGTTGAAGAACACTTACACTCTTTCTATAGTTTTGTAGATAATTTTAATGTGGAGCATGAAAATGTTTGGGTGAGACATTTTGTACAAATTTTAGATGGAGAAGCAAGGAAATGGTTTAGAATTCTACCTCCTAATTCAATTGTTGATATTGATGCACTAGATGATACCTTTTTGAGACATTGGGGAGATAAGAAAGACTACTTGTATTATATCACTGATTTTGGTGCTTTGAAAAGAAAACAAGGAGAAATGAGAAATCAATGTTCCTCAAATTTCTCCCAGAGAAATGAGAAATCAAGAAGATTACAAGGTTTTGCTCCTTTTCAAAATAATGCAGTGGAAGAAGTTGATGAAATTTATGACACTGAGGAAGATTTCACAGTTCATTTAAATGGTACATAATTATCTCCTACTCATCTGACACAACAAGATTACGAGGATGCTCTTATAATGAATCAGTTTGAGGGAAAATATGTTGAAGAGATTTCCTAGAAATAACCTAAAAGGAAAAAAGTATGATCTCAAATCTAGATCAAATGGATAAAAAACAAATATACCTCTTCAAACCAAAAAGACAAATGCTCCAGTCAAATCAGGGATTAGTAAAGAAGGTTATGGGATTAAAATTGATCACCAACAAAAGCAACCTGTCAAGGTTAGTACTACAGAGGTGAAGGAATCTGAGAAGCAAGTTTCTACTTTCAGTTTGGAAAATGAAATCAATAAAATAAAAATCCTCATACCTCTGGTAGAATTGATGAAAACTTATCCTTTTAGAAAATCTATCCTGAAAGCATTATAGCCTCCTTTTCATGTTACTTTTTTCAGATACCATAAATCTTAAAGATGAAAACCATGCCATAACTATTGGGAGACATATTGAAGATAGGTCTGATGATTCTCCTCCTTTCTACATATCTCTGAACATGCATGAAAAAATATTGAATAATTGTTTAATGGATTCAACATCTTCACACAATGTCATGCCAAAGGTGGTAATGGATGAGTTAGGTTTAGACATCACTAAGCCTTATCTAGACCTATATTCATTTGATTCCAAAAAAGTTAAATTTTTGGGAGTCATTAAAGACATGGTTGTCACTTTATCTCAGTTACCTATGAAAAGTGTGGCATTGGATGTTTTTGTGGCTGATATATCTCCTAAATTTGGGATGCTATTGTCAAGATCATGGGCTAAGAAAGTAGGAGGCACACTACAAATAAACCTCAGTTATGCTACCATACTTGTGTTTGGTGGAGAGCATCGAAGACTGTACAGGTAAGTGAGACTGGCTTACCTGGTGAGTGATCATGAAAATCTTGGTAATCATCCCATATATGTTGTTGAAGATGAAATTCGTTCTTATATTTTTCACATCGGTGACCAGATAGTTAAACATCAATCAGGAAAATTATACTTGCAGTTGAAGAAAATATAGAACATTCAATCTAGAAGATGTTCTTTGATGGAGCTTGTTCCAAAGAAGGCTCTGGGGCCGGGATTGTTTTTATTTATCCTACACAAGAAGTCGTTCCTCTGTCACACAAATTGGAATTTGATACAACCAACAATATCAGTGAATATGAAGCTCTTCTGCTAGAATTGAAAGATGCTAAAAATATGGGTATTGACAAAATTTATGTTTTTGGAGATTCTGAGCTTACCATCCATCAAATAAAAAATATTTATCAGATCAAACAACAAAGGTTAAAGCACTATAGAAATTAAGTGTGGGATTTTCTGGATAATTTATTTTTGGCCTTCAACATCACTTTTATACACATAAATTTGAATCATCAGGAAGATTCTCTAGCACTTACAACCAGTAATTTTAGAACTCCAATGTTCCCAATTTAAGATTTGAGATTGAGGTAAGACACAGAACCTATATACCAAATAACATAAAAAAATTGGCAAGTATTTAAAGATGATCAAGAAATTAAAAGTTTTTTGGAGACCATCAATGAGTTTTCTACTATCCCAATAGACTAAGATAATGAAAATGATGATGTAGAAGTTCATGCTGCTAATATTCTTCAAGACAGTATTGTTGCTCATAAAATCATTGAATTAAAAACAAATCATTTGCCGAAGGGCCTGATTCCCCTTGAGAGATTATTTGACCATAACGATGTTTCAAAAAATTCTATTATTCAAATAGAGGAGGATAAAGTTGTAGATTGTGATATCAGTCTAGATTCATATCCTAGAATGGTGAAATTATCCAGGAAATTGCCAAAAAAACAGAGAGACAGTTATGTCAATTTGATGAAACAGTTTTCAGATGTTTTTGCTTGGTATTATGAATACCTTACCATTTTTTCTACAAAGATTATTCAGCATAAGATTCCTTTAAAGACTGGATCCAAACCTTTTAAAAATAAATCTAGACAATTCAATCCATTGTTGCTACCTATAATTGAAAAATAACTGAAAATGTTGTTGAATGCTAGAATTATAGTACCATTGAGATACTCAGAATGGGTAGTGTTATCCTTTAGCCTAGGGATAACTAAGGAGATTATGTCTCGATGCTCACAGGTCCTAGACATGGAGTATCGAGAGCCATATTGACTTGAGCCTGGCCCTGGAGGTACCATCTTTCTTCTTCAGTGCCTCCACATTAATTCAAGGTTTCTTCCCTAGTGGAGCTTGATCCAAATCATGCAAGCATATGAGGTGGTGAAGGGAAAAACTTTGGGCATGGGTTGCATGTGATAGTAGGGAAATGTAACACTCACCTATGGGTGCCTTTGTTGAGGGTGAGGTATAACTTATCATGGATGAAAATGTTTCCAAGTCCCCTGATTTCCATTTATTGTCATCTTTGCTTTCTTCTTTTGTATTTCTTTCTTCATGTTATAAGGAAAGAGTTGATGCCCACCGCCCTGTCTTTGTTACTAGATAGTGGCAGTGTCAGCCAAAAACATTTCATGGAAATGAGAAGGTTGGCTCATGATGAGACCCCCTTTCTCTTGGCCATGCAACCAAGAGCCACTACCCTGGCTTGGTGACCAGTTGGGTGGTAGTCTCATACTGCTACATGTTCATGGTCATGATAGGTTGGCTCATGATGAGACCTCATATCCACCAACAAATTCCTTGAGTGTTTTATTCATATGTCGGTCCCCTTTTCTTACTAAGAATCATTTCAATTCTTTCTCGAGGATCCCTAGGCGAAGCATCTCAAAGGTTTAAATTCGGATCTTAAATTTTTCCAACTACATTTCCCCCTGGGCCTTTAGCCCCTTCTTCCCATGAGGTAAGGTACAACCCTTTCCAAGTGGATCCTTCCTCAGTGCCCAAAAATGTGGATATATGGAGGGGATAAAGATTTAAAATGGTAATTATGGAGGGAATGAGCGATGACTCTTCAAAGATCCACTAGGTAACAACCTATGCTAAAAGAAACCCAACTTACCAGGGCACCATGAGACCCTCCCAAATTTGAACAAGGAAAAGAGAATAGATTTAAACACATGTTATGAAATCCAAAAAGGTTCAATGGAACATGTTTAAATGTTTTAAAAATCAGAACGATACATACCATGATACCCAGACTTATTACCTCTTGGAGAAAGACTCATTTTCATTTCAGGACCAAGCCGATGTGAAGAATATTGTTGCTGGTGATATATGGACTGCAATGAAGAAAAGAGGGGCCCTCCAGGGCCATGTTTAATTCGTCTGGCTCTCGACACTCCATGTCTAGGACCTATGGGCATCAATACATGATATTCTTAGTTATCCCTAGGATAGAAGATAACATCTGGCTCCAACTTAGGGACATGTTCTCATCGTAGAGCGCATCAAAACCTCAACATCTTTGATATGACCCGTGTCTGCTAAATATCAACAAAATACATTAGTAATCCCTAGGGTGGTGATATCACCCCTCGTCCATATATGATAAAATAAACAAATAAAAACATCTATATTCTAACATATTATTATGAGCATACATATATATAGGTGAGACAAAATAATATGCAAATGCAACTACAACCATACTAATATGAAATGAAATGGTATGCAAAATGGTTGAAAATGCATACCTACCTCTACTTACCTGTTGGTTGAATGTTGGGTATATTCAAATAACCAGTGAAACCATCCTAGAAATACCTCATAATATCTTCCTCTGTGATTCATCATAAAGCAAAACAATGAGAAGTCAAGCACAAAAATAACATGAGTTAGAGCATGCATCATATCATAGGATATCGTAAAGTCTAGCTCATGGAGGTGGGAGGGAGGGACAAAATTATTCCAAGTTACATTTCTAGGAAAGTGCTCAATCCATCTCAGAAAGGGATCGTGAAAAATTAAAGGCTCAAAAGACTGAATAAAGAGTCTGAAGGTTGGATACCCTGGACGTCATCACATCCTAAGGTCTCAGAAGGGAGTAGAAAGAACCTAGAGGATGATTGGAAACTTCTTAGGGGAGAGTCGAACGATTGAGATAATAAGATTCTTCTTAAGGCATTCAACCTACCTTTGAATTCTAAAAGAAGGTTTTTCCTTAGATAAAACTTGGTACAAGAGACATGTTCCCCAACTGTATCCTTAGTGACATAATGAGGTAATGTATCAAAGGGAGATGGAAAACCTTGTCACAATTATCCTGCTTCGGGAAAGCAACTTCCCCACCCTTATCAAGATATGAGCACAACGATGGTTGATATTATTCTTCATAGAATAAATCCAATTTCTCAAAGGAATACTCATCAAAATCCTCAAGGTATTATTGGAAATTGTCATGAGAACATTGCACTAGGTCATCCTTGGTTGTTTGGAAAATATCTCTAACCATTCCATATGTTAGAAAAATAGGATCACGGAGCAATAAAATAAAACAAATGCAGAAATAAAATAAAGAAGATACACAATACAATAGAGACACGGATATATGAGGTTCACCCAGTGTGGGCTACGTACACTAGAGAAAATTCCTTTATTATTATCAAACAAATGAAGGGATACAACCTACAACACACCCGTTGTAACTTCCTCTTCTTTATCTCACAGTCTCCTAACTAAAAATAAAATATTTTCAATGATACATAGCAGCAATATATTTCCCTCATAAAAGAGGGTTTCCTTCTAGGGAGAAAAACCCTAACATAACTTCTACTGTTATATCTGCGACCTTATAATGAACGGTCCAGATTTACTATGAAATTACAATTTACATTTACAAGGCAATTTTTCCTCCAAGGGCCCACTTGCTCCTGGACCCCGCAGAGAGGGTAACCCCCCTCTGCAATCCCCCACTTGGAGGAGTGTACATTCTTTTGGGGTTTAAATTCTTCATGGGGTATAAACATGCCTAAAAAAAAAACCTCTAAATCAGGAAGATAGTGAGGCTCCACAACAAACAATCTCCTACTTGGAGATTGGTCTCAACAACTCCATCATTGTTGTATATGATGGACTATGATCCTTCTTGGACATGGAAAATTTCTTATATTCATGTTCATTCTTGAAGACCATCTAAAACTGAGCAGGAACTCAATTTTTCCCTTGTTACTCCGTTTGTTAACATGTCTACAGGATTATGGCTAGTGTGTATCTTTTCCAACTTCAGATGTCCATCTTCCAAGACGAATCGTATGAAATGGTACCTGAGTTGTATATTTTTATTCTTTGAATGGAAGGTTGAGTTCTTTGCAAGATGAATGGCACTCTCACTATCACAATACAACCTGGTATTCTCCTGATTCTTTCCCAATTCCTTCATAAACCTCTATAACCAAATCATTTATTTACTAGACTATGTAGCAACAACATATTCTGCCTCTGTTGTTGAAAGTGAAACAACCTTTTGCAGCTTACAAATCCAACTTACTATTGTTCCACCTATAGTAAAAACATAGTTTGTGGTGCTGTTGCTGCTATTTTTATCACATTCCATATCTGAATCAAAATATCCCTGTAGAACAATGTTTGAACCTTGAAAACATAATGCATGAGTAGAAAATTAATTAGCTAATTTAATCTTTAGCACATTTATATCCTTCATATTAGACCTTGCAACAAGCATGTCATCTACATACAATAGAAAGATAATATAACTTCCATTTTCTAGCCTTTTAAAATAAACATAGTGATCAAAAT
>JZKD02S1296400.1:77561-97986 GCA_000966675.3 Picea glauca | reverse complement strand
TCCTTTTCTTAGTTTTAAAGATTGCCATTCAATTAATGTTTTTTCTTTATAACCCAAAGGATAGAATTGTTTCCTAAGTGCAGAAATGAAACTCTTCCATGATGGAAATACCTTATCCACTTGTTGCATTCCATTTTGCAACTTGCTTTGCCACTAGATGAGAGTTGTACCTACAAGTATCAAAGATGCCAACTTGATTTGTGTGGCCTCATCCTTGATCTGTTGCACACTACAGTAAACCTCCATCTGCCTGATCCAATTGTCAAGTTTCTCTACATTTGCTTCACCATCATATATGGGCAACTCAAATTTAACATCAAGTTTTAACAATGGCATTTCATTCTTATGCTTATAAACATGTTTCTTTCCATTAGATTTAGAACTTGAACTTGAAGAAGAAGGAGAAGAAGGAGAAGAAGGAGGTGATGATGGAGGTGAAGGAGGAATATGAGGATGATCCTCTTCCCCTTCACTTTTTCCCTTTGAAGATTCACCCAAAACTGTTCTCTTTTGTTCCAAGTAATCCTCGTACAAAACTTTCACCATCTCCGACATAGCAAGGAAAGTTTTCCGAAACTCTTTCTCATCCTGAGAAAGCCCTTCTTCCGATGCCATCTTCTCCATGTGAGAAGCTCTCTTTCTCAATCCAATTAATGGATTCTCTACAACAAGCTTGCCTTCACCACGCTGTAGCTTTTCCCTGGTTAACATGCAAAACTCAAATCCAAACGTCAACTAGCTCTGATAGCACTTGATCCGTAAATATCTTTTAATGACTGTGGTTGAGTTTTTAATTGCATGTGTTAATTAACCATTTCAGAAGCTTAATGAAAGAATGAGGAAATACGAGGAATTATGACAGCCATATACACATATGCAGATCTGAAATGAAGTAATAAACAACAAACCATAACAAGAGAATTGATAATGGAGTTCGGCACAACGTTGCCTACATCTCTGGGCCTTTGTCTCTGTGGGGGAGGCTTCTTTATTTCTGTTCAAAGCTCAAAAAATACATCACAGCAGTGCCAATTGGCTACAAGACTGATCTGGTCATGTTCTTCCAGATCTCTAGAACCCAGCAAAATAACCGGCATGCAAAACGGATGACCGGAGCTCCCAAAAATGGCTCGCAAGCGTCTGCTCCTCAACAGCTTCCCTGCATAAAAATGGCTTTGGCTTGGCTTCCCTTCAGCATAACTCTACTCTGACTGTTCTTCATGGCCTCAAACAGGCCTAGTTTTTATAGATCTAAAGTTGGTTATCCATCCCCAAATTCCTCCCAAAATCTGGCCTCCAAAAATGCCCAATATCTCCCAAAAATGGATAAAATCCTCCATTAACAGGCTTAAAATCAATAAAATCCACTAAACATTGGGTAAAAAACCCACTTTGGCTTTAATTTGGGCATAAGCCCCGCAAACTAGGCGCGCACCCCCTATTTTTGGTCACATGCACCTTAATATGGCCAAGTGCCAGCCTAAAGGGCTGAGCGCTGGCCCATACTCGGCGCTAGCTCCTGGTCATCGGGCATGTATATAGGATCGAGGGCTAACCACTTAGCCACTTCCCTGATTTCATTGGTAAAGACTCCTGGTTGTATGGGGCCACCTGAGAACCAAGGGCCAGGCCCTATCCACATACATCTAAATCCCTTGGTCGTGGTTATGTGTAGAAAGGGTCATAACCCGGGCTGAAACCATGGGCTGGGGCTAAGCCCCAGCCCTTTCCGCTTCCATTTAAACTTTGCATCAAACATAAATAATTTAATTACCGTATACATATTAAGTAACACCAGCAGGTCGGGTGGTAAGCCTAGTCTTGCTAGTCCGTAGCGCGGAGGAGGTCGGCGGTTCGACTCCGGTGGAGACCCCATATTTTGCACAAACCAACGAGCCAACCAATGGGTGCCACGTGGCAGCCCATGACCGGGCCACGTGGCACCTTCCCATTAGCTTAATACGATGCCACTTGTCAACACAGGATTGAACCACCTATCTTCCGAGGTGTCTGCCTAGTCAGCAACCGTACCGCCATGTCACTGCCCTGTCAGCATGCCATTGTGTCTGCCTTGTCAACCTATGCCACGTGTCACCCTTACAATGGTGACATGTGTCACCATCTAACTGATCCAATCCCTGTCATATGCCACATCACCTACCATGTGTCATCACCAGAATCTGCCACATCACTGTATAGCCTGTACAGTCAGCCTGCCATGTGGCACTATGTGGACTGTACAGTCACCCATTTTTTTTGCCTGTTTGGGTTTTCGAACATAATGCGATATCTTTCGCATACAGAGCCCGTTTGACGAAGTAAATATATGGTCGGAATCAGGAAGACGAGATGAACGCAATGGCATTGGTTTCGTCGGATTCTAAGAACTTTCAATTTTTAGCCTTTTTGAGCCCTGTCATGCTCCTGGATCTGATTCTTGATCACGGGGAGCGAAAGATGAATTAAACTACTCACCATTTACAATACCATAATATTTCTAGATCGTCAGATCTCATAGCTTCGAAGATCTATGACTGTGGTTGATCCAACAAACAATGCATTTAAGTCATATTAAATCTTGACCATTGGATGCACAATCGCCAAATCTACGGTAGGGATTAATTGCGGAGATTGAAAGGAGAATTAAAAATTGCGCTTGTTCCCATCCCACAATTAGTCAGGACCGTACGATCTTACAGCTTCGAAGATCAACGATTATGGTTAACTCACCAATAGCACACATATTCCCATTACGGAGTTGGGGGACGAGTTAAAACACTTGCAGATTATGGTTGCGGAATCATTCTTGATCATGGATGTGTTTTAAGAAACTTCACAATCGTTGGTTCATTTTTGAGTGGAAGGATAGGATAAGAAGAAAAATGTTTGAGAATTCGATCATGTGAATTCCCATCAGCCGTTGGATCACTTTCAAGTGGAAGGACAGGATAAGCTAGCAGATTCGCAATGCTGACATATCAAGCCATCGATCTAAGATCCTGATTGACGAACAACATTTAGTTCGAGTTTGAAGTCGCGAGGAGGTTACGCTCTGGAATGTGTTAAATGTTAAATACTCGAAGCCCAAAAATATGAAATGAATAAGGACCATTGGATTTGGAGGACAAACGAGAACCATTGGATTAGGGTTATTGGTCACCAGACTACATCAGCAAAAGGGCATAGTGGCAGACCACGTCAGAAGACCATGTCGGTAGACCATATCAGTAGACCACGTCAGAAAATACACATGGCATAATCAGGTGATGATAAGCGTCAAGAGGAAATTGGCTCGTGCCATGTAAACAGGTGATGTAAGAAATTTACATCACTCCGGGAGAATTGCTTTAGGAGTTTCACCACCAAGAAATGTCAAAAGTCTTGAAGTCCCAAAGGATGAAGGTCCAAAGTCACTCTTAGTTGTCGATCCAAGATACTATCCTGATTGTTAGATCAAGGACATGTGGCACTATTGAAATCAACATTTCAGGTACATACAAATCACAAATCTGAGTGACATGTGGCAGCTGGTCGGCTCGTGACATGTAATCAAGTGACGCAAGAGTTACTTCACTTTGAGAGTTCTACTTCGGTAGTTTTACCACCAGCACTCACCCAATGACCCAAATTCACGAATGTCAAATATCTAAAGTGGACACGAGATGTTTGATCTAAAGATCACTTCGGGAGAAGTCCCATCCGTTGATCTACTACAGTGCAAGGATAGTGTAAGTGGAAACATTAACCGACAACAAGCGGTCTCCACCGTCTTATGACTGAATTAGCAGGTGATCACTCTGGAAGAAATAACGGGTTGAGACTCGAAATATCTGAAGTCCGAAGACCCGAAGGAGATCTAGTCCCTCGATCTGACATTGGGTGCACTCTCAACCATTGATCAAGATACAATGGAAGGATTGCATAAGTATAATATTCAAAGAACCAAAGTAAAAGGTGGTCATCCATCTGAATGGTTGATTAAGTCTTGGCCATCATATTAAGCCTTGTAAGAATCAAATCTGATGATTGATCCATTTCCACGAATTAAATGTAAACCATCTGATTTGTTCAGGGATTTGGATTCAGAAGTTTCAAAAGGGTTGAAACCCAAAAGTTTCGAAGGGCAAAGTGTTGAAGTTATGACAGTCGTTTATTTAAGGAGAATGAATTATGGTTGTTGAATTGATAAGAGCTCGTTAAGCCTAGGCATATGGTCACCACCAGTGATCACGTGAAGGAAAGGGCTTAGAAGTTGAAGAAGCCATAATTGACTGACTTTAACTGACAGAGAAGACGAAGAGTTTCAATTGCCAGAGAAGCTAAGAAATCTCAGCATAGCACCCACTGATGATGAACATGTTGAGCTAATAGCCAGGGATGACAAAGAGTTTCCATGATGATCAGGAAGAGGACTCGACATGAGAAAAATATGTTGAATAGAGAAGTGAAGTGATTTTGCTGATGAGCTATGCAGTTGTGAGGAAGAGACACAATGAACAGTATGTAGGACATAATAGTGATGCGGTGAAGAGCATGTAGAGGAATAGCGCATTGAAGGATATGGCGCATAGAGCATAAAATGAAGGTGAACAAAAAGTGAAGTGTATGCGAGTAGAAAGACACTAATGTAGACAGAGTAGAGAAGGGTAGCAGAACAGTGATGAGACTGGTAAGCCATTGATAAATGTTATATCACTGTGATAAATTAAAGAGAGAAAAAGATTTATATTTCAGGGTGATAGGGAGGTGTTAGGGAGGACTGTTGTCCTCAAAGGTTCAAGTAGGTGCTTGAACACAGGGAGTTGTAGATTATATTTGGTTGCATCCAGAAAAACCAGGGTGGTAGGGTGGTGCAAGGGAGAACTATTGTTCTATGTTATACAGGTTAGTGCCTGTGTGATTGGAAGTTGGTGCTTCCATCCAGTTGGTGCTGGAACACTCAGGGAGTTGGTGTTTCCTTCTAGTGGGTGCTAGAGAAACCAGAGAGTTGGTGTTGTCAGCAAGTTGTTTCTTGTAAAATAGAGGTTGTATCCTCAGGAGGAGTTGGAGCTCATAAGAATGATAATGTAAAGAAAATAAAGATTACTTATGATATCAAGAAGAAGAGGTTTTTCCCTTTATGGGTTTCCTCAGGAAATATTTGTCTCTGTATATTTCATGTGTGTGATTGATGTTTAATATTCTATTTCTTACCTCCCTGCATTATTGTGATCGTCATTGAGTGTTCTGTAAAGAGTTTAAAATAGGCATAATAGTTTAAGCACAATAACAACTGATTCACGCCCCCCTCTCAGTTGTCCAATAGGTGGCACCTTGGAAAAGGTCAGTGGAGTAGCCAGATAACCTCTTAAGGATTATCAAAGGGAGTGAGGGAATCACCCTCAATGGAGTCGCCAGGTAAGCTTTGTAAGATGAAGTCGTTGAGGGAAAGGATTACTAAAAAAGGTGTCATTAAGGAATATTGATTCAGTGTTCCCTGGAAGTGTCACCAAAAATGTTATCGGGCAATCTGTACTTTCCCAAAGACCAAGGCAAGTGAAACAAGATTGGAGTAACAAGGGGGTGACCTATCACTGTCACCTTAATAGGAAACTTCTTTTTGTTTAGGAGTAGGATAAAACTACCCTAAGGGAGGTGTCCTTAGGGGCCTAAAGGGTTGGTGAAACGAAGCAAAGATGTAATTATTAACCCCCCTTTCACTGGTCACTTAAATCAAAGATATCACAAAGTTTATGTCTCAAGGGATGAAGCAAGGGTAGAAGATGAAGTGTACCTGCCCAGAACAAGACAACAAACATATATATGGAAGCTTCAAGTACAAAAATGATATCAATGCTTCAATAAGACAATAAACTAGTGGAACATATGCTAGCTAATATAATATCAAGGCCGACCTGGCCAGTTTCTTAAAAAATAAAATTCTGGACAAAATAAAATAAATTTGCATGTAAAGACCCTCCTAGGGGTGATGTCACACCCTTATAGGGTTACATTGGACCTCTGTCATGGAACATCGGGTTCATGGAGTAAAACATTGGGCCTCCAAAGGCCAAAACCCTTCCCACATGTTCCAATAACCTCAAGATTTCCCCCAAGGTGACAACCACTGCATGTATAAACGTCTAGGGTTGTATGGGTGACATCCAAGGCCTCGAAAGGCTAGTGTTTAGGTGGGAAAGGAACAACCACCTAGGTATAGGTCCACCAAAGTGCCTCCAAAGGCAACACCCTTCTTCTTCTTGGGATAACCCTTTCATCTTCATCCTGACCCGTGGCTGGGGTCTTAGCATCCATCAAATGGGCTTTGAGCCCTCATGAAGGTCTGAGCTAATAATCTCTCCGTGTACCTATTCACCGGGAAAGGTCCTGTGAATAAAAAAATTACGCCCTCCAAGGGTCCATAAGTAACAGGCATCATAATACATAAATCACATATAATAATTAAAATGCCCAAACATGTGCATTAAACCCCCCCTAACCCAAAGAAATGCTTAAAACCTTATGCAACTTGACAAGTCTAGGGTTTGGAATGGTCTCGGGGTGTCCTATTGGGCCAGTCTCCCTTAATTCAAGGTTGTTTCCTTAGTGGAGCTTGATACAAATCATGCAAGAGAATGAGGTGGTGAAGGTAAAAAATTTGGCCATGGGGTGCATGTGATAGTAGGGAAATGTAACACTCACCTATGGGTGCCTTTGTTGAGCATGAGTTGCACCTTGTCATGGATGCAAATGTTTTAAATTCCACTGATTGCCATTTATTTTTATCTTTTCTTTCTACTTTTGGCTATTTTTCTTCATGCTACAAGGAAAGAGTTGGTGGCCATTGCCTTGGCTTGGTGACTAGCTAGTGGTCGTGTCACCCACAAAAATTTCATGGAAATGAGAAGGTTGTCTCATGATGAGACCCCCTTTCTCTTGGCCATGCAACCAAGAGCCACTACCCTGTCTTCGTGACTAGTTGGGTGGTAGTGTCATACCGCTACATGTTCATGGTCATGATAGGTCGGCTCATGATGAGACCTCCTATCCACCAACAAATGCCTTGAGTGTTTTATTCATATGTGGGTCTCCTTTTCTTGCTGAGAAGCATTTCAGTGATTTCTCGAGGATCCCTCGATGAAGCATCTCGAAGGTTTAAATTTATCTCTTAACTTTTTCCAGCTACATTTCCCCCTCAGCCTTTATCCCCTTCTTACCATGAGGTAAGGTACAACCCTTTCCAAATGGAGCCTTCCCCAATGCCCAAAAATGTGGATAGATGGAGGGGATAAAGATGGAAAATGGTAAGTATGGAGGGAATGTGCAATTAATATTCAGAGATCCACTAGGTAACAACCTATCCTAAAAGGAAACCAACTTACTAGGGAAACATGCGACCCTCCCAGGTTTGAACAAGGAAAAGAGCATAAAGTCAAGAAAACGTTATGAAATCCAGAAATATTCAATGCAACATGTTTAAATGTTTTAAAAATCGGAGTGATACATACCATAATACGCAGACATATTACCTCTTGGAGAAAGACTCATTGTCATTTCAGGACCAAGCCTATGTGATGAATATTGTTGCTGGGGATATGTGGACTGCAACAAAGTGAATAAAATTTTGTCAAATAAACTAGAATGCCATTTTCTTAAGGAAAAGGACTAAAAAACTTGTTGATTCCTAGGCAGAGGTCTACTAAATTCATCAATATTGCCAAAATCTAAAGTAATTTTTCCACCGAAATATTTGGCACTCAATTCTAGAAACTTGTAAGTGAGTCATGGAGCCCAACTTTTGGATCACATTACCAGATGATGGATTAGTGATCAATACTACCTCTTCTAGGTCTCTTAGATATTAATACTATAATGAATTCCTTAGGGGTTAAGACAATTTCTTCCAAATCTTAGGAAGCAGACTCTTGTGAAAAATCATGCAACTGCCAAAAAAACACAGTTAGCATCAAGCTTGTGTTACACAAAATAGATACTATATGTGTTTTGGTACAAAATAGATATGTTTTGGTACAATAAGAAATGTATTGTATCCAACTTGGAAAGGAAGTCCCTCAATTGAGAGAACCATGGTGAACATCCCAGAAACATCAACCAGAAATAGTGCACTACTCACAACAGGTCCATACCATCCTCTCACATCGATTAATTGATCACAGAGATATCAACTTATCAGAGATCTTCAAAGAGAAAGAGTACATAGAAACAAGAATAGGAGACTTCGACATTGACTGTGTTCTGGATGAGGAAACACAGGTGAATATCATGACAGAAATAACCTGGGAAGTTTTGGGAAATCTTGCTATGATTCCTTCATTAGGAGGAATAGGATTATTTAGAGGAAAGATGATAACCCTATTTGGAAGACTTACTCAGACATTTATGACTTCTCATGGAACTTCGACAAAGGATGAATTTGAGGTTGTTAAATTTATTGAGAACAACGCCCCATTTGGTATATCACAAGGAAAAACCTGGATTGAGAAAGATCAAACCCAAAGAAAATAAGAGGAAGCTCTAGAACAGAAAAAGCAAGACCTAAGAGACTTCATGGCTAAGAGAATAGCACACTTACTGAAAGAACAAGAAAACCACCCGAAGCTACTGAGGACCAGAAATCTGGATGTTGAAGTTGAAAAAACACAAGAAGACTTGAAACACTTGTCTGTACAGGAGAGTAGAGCACCTACCCCAGATAGAGAAGAAGTATTTCCATTGAACCCTAGGAAATATCACCAATAGTGCAAAGTTACTATGCCAAGAGGAGTTAAGAATCAGAATGGAAAGAGGAATACTAAGACACAGATCACAAGGAAAAAAGCTAGAAATCTCAGCAAGAAGAAAGAAAAGTTGGAGAAATTACAGGAAGTTACAGACAAGACTTCGCAGAAGGAAGGTCTCTAGAATTCGAACATTGCTGGAATATCAGAGAAACTTAGATTGTCACTTCTCCATGGCAGAGAAATATAACCGTTAGAGGCATTGTGACCATTAGATTGCCACTCTCGAACGGTTAGAACACCAGTTATGATCATAAAACTCGCCATCGGACCGTTGGGACCGCACCGTAATGGACAGAACTGCATTGATGGAGGCTACTTGTCTGTTGGAGGGATTTGTTACATCAATTTCTACTTATTCTGTCGACTGTTGTGCCGGGAACACTTTCGCGAATTGTATAGAAGAGAACTCATTGTTATCGCGTTGTGTTTACTGATACTTTTCCACCAGTTCTATTGCATTGAGTGTTTGTTCATCAACCTAAGTTATCCGATCCCGAGGATGCATGTCGGATGAACTCAGTGCCATAGAAAAGTTTGTTGAATAATTTCTAATCGACCTTATGGCTGAAAAGGTGATGTCCATCAAAATTCAAGATTCATTGATGTGAGGAGTGCAAGCCTCCCCGTTGATTGCTCGCGTATCTGGACCATCCTGAGCTGTGACTAAGAAACGCACCAAGCATCATGATGACTTGGCGAAAGAAAAGTTAATCCCATCCATCCTTCCCAACTACATCCCACCTCTGGTTGACGAGGTGAATCGCGATAGTGTCCCTAGGGACTTCGACTACACCCTGATAACTACATACCTCTTGAAGGGGATACGCACAGGAAAGCCTCAGCTGGATAAGATTTTGATGTTGAAGATCAACAACTTCAACTTGGCAGATCGCAAGAAATTCAGCATGCTTTCCCCTCACATGTATTTGACTAGGACAAAGGGGAAGAAGCTGAGGATAACCCCCCAACCATGGACTATGGGCCTTGCACATTCCACTATTCTGAACATGATGAAAATATCTCATTTTGGAAGGCACCAGGAGGTTAACGCTTGCGTTAAGCTCCTGCTATTGAGCTTCCATGGAGGTTAACGCTTGCGTTAAGCTCCTGCTGTCGAGCTTCCATGGAGGTTATCTGTGTCTAGATAGACGCATCACCATCTATTCGACACTGATCCATCAGATCATTGAATTGAGCATGCAAGGACCAGACCTGCAAGACTTTTACCCAGGAAAGGCTATAGACCACACCCTGGTGCAGAAGATTGAAGATACCTACGATGATGTGGAGAAGGGGAAGTGAGGCTACAAGGGATCCTCCATCTAGAAAGGCACAGTGTGCCTCACTTGCCAATTGATTAGTGGTAAGATAGTAAGAAAGAACAGACCCATGCAGGTCATGGGGTTTGTTGTTGACCTCGCAGAAAAATATGTGGAGGGGATACAAATGAACTGGGAAATATACTTAGTGAACCAATTAGAACAAGACTTTCGTGAAGCTCAGGATCAGGGCTATGAGTTCCATTTTAGTTGGCTGCTGATCCTCATCGCATTCATAGCTTGGGAGATGTTGAAAGGTGTGACCTTCCCTGAAATAGAGCCATCTGAACCCTTAGTCACGAAGTTCACCATGCTCTGGTATTCGAGCGATATGGGAAAACAATGAAAATCAAACGCGGTGTTCCACACCTACTACATGCAGTTAAAGAGGGCTATTGAGGTTGTCCCTCGTATGCCATCGAACACTCTGCACAAGTTCAGGCCATTTATGAAGTTCCACGCAGACATAAATTTTATCTATATCACTGCACGTGGAGACGAACACAAAGAAGTACTACATAGTTATTACAAGCTCATCGAGGAGGACCTAGAAGAAATAACTAAGGAATGGCCTGTAGAGCTACTTATCCCCATTGACCCCGTAGAACTATCTGACCCCGAACTAATCGAAACCCTGGTGGTCACTCGTGAAGGGTATGATACACCTGGAACTAACAGAAGGAAGAAGACATCAGAGGTACAGAAGCTGAAAAATGCATCAAAGGAGACTGCTTCAAAATCACCTAGCGAAGGGGGTGATGACGAAGTAGACAAAGAAGAAAACAATGGAGAAGAAGACAAGAAGAAGCAAGGCGAAGTAACACCACTACATAATCCCCCTGATGACGTAGAGCCATCTAAAAAAAGAAAGGTTTCTCCCATGAAACCTACATCGTGGAAGAAGTCAAAATCTAGTAAGACCAAGCTGCAGACTGTGGTCATGCTCGATGACTTCGACTTCATTATCACAGTTGTATTAGATGCCTCAGAAGATATTTTGTAGAGAAATGAAGAAAAACAGGAAACCATTTATGAAAGGCTTGAAGAAGAGTTGAGAGGAGTACAACAGGCCCTTCACTCCAGCAGTGCAGTGCCCATTGCGCTTCCGCCATCAAAATAACCAGAGTTGGAGATGAGTCTACCCAACTCCACAGAATAGTTGATGCGACCGAAGCTCACCTTTGTCGTGCACAGGAAGAAAAATTAATAGACCATAGTGGCCCTGAAGCAAGCACAAGAGGAAGTGATAGATAAACGACGAGTTGTGTAATAGGAGAAGGATGACCTCCAAACCCAGTTCGAAGAGGAGAGAGCGTAGATCTAGCAAGAGAAAGAACAACTGCTCGTAGAGCAGATCGGAGTCAAAAAAGCAGTCAATAGAGCACTTCGCTCTGTGAAGGGCTTAGAGAAAAAGGAGGAAGACCCAGTGGAGCATCAAGTAGCGAAGCTTGATGAAACCATCCAACAGCTTCAACGGAGAGTCGCAGAACTAGAGCTACAAACAGTACCAAGCACTCCGTAGGATGTGCGAGACCAAAGAGAAGAAATTGCCGAAAGCACAGGTGAGAGAATCAAAGCCTTATTTTTGGAATGTCATCAACTTAGTAGTAGAAGTGCATAGACTTATGAGCGACTTACTGAGGACCCTGAATTGAAGACATTGCAGTCATAGCTCCAAGAGGCGAAGCAACAAGCAACGACAGTACAGGTGCAGTTGAAACTCCTGTCAGCAGTTGAGAGGATGAAACAATCCCAGGAACAATGCACTTTTCAACAATAGGTCCATACCATACAAAGAAAAGTCACAGAAGTGACTAAGAGGCACCAACCAGTCTAGGACGAAGCTTGCCAATTGTTTGAGGAGATTGAAGTCCGAGGAGCAGAATTGGATCAAGTAGTCACTGCAGTCGAACAAGGCTTGGAAGGACCTGTGAATGAGGCAGTTATTTAGGAATTCACTGAGAAGGAGGCCCTGGCGAAGCAACAGGTCGAAGCAGCTCGAGGATTTTGAGGCAGAGCTATCCAGATCAGAGTGACTCGGGATGAGTCACAAGTGAGTGTTGGGGGCTTGTTGGCCCTTGACCAAGTTTTGGGAAACCTTGGTCATGTTTGACCACTTTTTGGGACTTCAACAAGCTGTCGAAGGTGGAGCACAAGTAGAAGCAGAGATTGCGGGATCTTAGCTCCTTGTTTAGGGATTTTTGCGTTTGGGCTTATGTAACGGGTATGGGGATGTCAGCCCATGGGTTTACGCATGTTTAGGCCCTTTTGTAATGTATAAATATATATCTAGGCGATGTAAGAGGTGGTGACAAGACACTAGAGCTATGTGTGTGATGTTGTTCTAAGTGCAAGTGATAGTTGTAAATGCTTTGTGCATGCTATGTTGAACACTTGCAGAGCTAAGTGCAAGTGGATGTAAGAATCTTGTGTAGGGCTTTGTGTTGTAAACTAGCTCGGAGAAAGAGGATCTAGTGGAATGCACGTAGATCTCTTGTCCTATGTAGAATAGGATCTTGTGGATCTGTGCATGTAGATGATTGACATAAGACTAAGGAAGTTGAGATCCTTATCTTCTTGAGTGCTTGTACTAGTCATTCTCAATAAACTATTGTCCACTACTTCCCCAAATTGATTTGGAAAACTACTACCCACCCATTTCTGCAAGTTCATTCCTTCCAAAAACATGTTGTGGGTTGGATTCTTTCCTGTTAACATCTCCAATAACACTATTCCATAGCTATAAACATCACCTTTTGTTGTGACACGTCCACCCAATCCATATTTTGCATTCAAACATCCTCATCATAAGGTTTCTAATTCAAAATGTTTAATAAAAATATGAAAATCATGACATTGTCTAACATGCCATCTAGTTCAAATAATACCTGGAGGAATGTAGTCTGTAGATTCCTTAAGTGCAAGTGTGGAAGTGAACGTTAAGTCCTCATCATTTGCAAAACATATCGTCGCAATCCCAAAGTCTATTAAATATGTTGTCATATCTTCACCAAGAAGCACATTGTTTGGTTTCAAATCGCAATGGATCACTTGCATGAAACAATGGTGATGGAGGTATGCCATGCCCTGTGCAATGTCTATTGCTATATTCAACCTTTGAATCAATGTCAAACCACTTTCTACTTCACCATCAGGATATAACCACTTCTCCAAGATCCCATTTGGCATAAACTGAAATATCAAAGCTTTCATTTGGAGATCTGAATAAGAGGTTAGGACTCTAATCAAATTCCGGTGCCTAACTCTACCCAATACTTTGCACTCATTTTTAAAACTTTTGTGAGCCCCTTTATTTTCCAAATTGAGAAGCTTGACAGCAACGTCTGTGCCATCATTCAGAACTCCTTTGTAGACTTTCCCAACACTACCCACTCCTAACAAGTTGGCATCGCTAAATCTGTTTGTTGCAATGATGAGCTTTGCATAGGAAATTCTTCGGTGCCCCACATTTAAGGATGCCCCAACCTCTATAGGAATATTCCTCTTGTGATTTTGTCTCCACAAGATTCCTACAAATAAACACGATACAATAGTGACTGCAACTACAACGATAGATATGACAACTTTTTTCAGATGGAAAACACTTTTATGATTGAGAGCAGAGCACATTGACAAATTTACCCAAGCTCCACAAAGACCAAGATTTCCCATAAACGCTTCAACACTAAGATTTTTGAAAACTCCGCCTTTCGGGACTTCTCTTGACAAGTTGCTGAAAGGGAAATTCAACTGGTTGAGCATTTTGAGATTTTCCAATGATGTGGGTATTCCACCTAACAAATTGTTGGAGGAGAAATCCATGTCCTGAAGACTCTGAAGTTCACCGAGTGAATCTGGGATTAGACCTTCAAGCGCATTGCAAGAAAGATTTAGATATTCTAGTTCTTTGCAACTTCCAAGCCCACTTGGAATATAACTAGTTAACTGATTTGCAGAAATATCTATAGCTTGAAGCATAGTCATCTTGCTTAGCTCCAAAGGTAGGGGGCCCTCTAATAAATTGTTTAAAAGGTCGAAATAGAAAGCTAAATTTGCATGAACTGCAATCTCTCGAGGTATCTCACCACTGAGCATGTTGTATGAAAGGTTTAGTAATAGTAAGTTCACACATTTTCCTAGACCTGCAAATATTTTACCTGATAACTGGTTCATATTAAGATACAAATATCTTAGTTGTTGGAAGCTAGCAATAAAATTAGGGATGCTTCCCGACAGATTATTGCCATAGATATCCAAAAGCCCCAAGTCTTTGAGTTGCTCCATGTCCACTCGGATGTTTCCTTGTAAATTGTTTCCTCCCATATATAATCTTTCCAACTTTTGAAACATTTTAAGTGTAGCCGGGATTTCCCCCGTAAAAAAAAATTATCTTGTAAACTAAGAAACGTTAAACCAAATAGATTTCCAATCTGTTGAGGTATTTCCGCTGCTAATCCATTATAGCCTAAGTTTAGGTAGTATATTTCTCTAGAGAGGCAGCCTATAGAAAAGGGAAAACGTCCCGTGAGATGATTCCCGCCTAAATCTAACAGTTGTAGGGTGGAACAGTTTGTAAGCACAGTAAGAATGGGCAAGTTTGTGGTGTTGCCGCTAACCAGTTTGATTCTCAAATTAGGTGAGGACTTGGAGCTGCGTCAACTTACCCAACTCCATGGGCACTACTCCGCCAAGTTGGTTATAAGATAAGTCGAGCAAGTGAACGTTCGTACAATTGAAGAGGGAAGCAGGAATGTTGCCACTCAACTGATTATGACATAGATAGAGTTTATTCAACCGCATGTTTTTGTGACACAACTCCACGGGAATGTGACCAGTCAACTGGTTAAGACCGATGTCCAATACTCCAAGATTTGTGAAGTTAGAGAAGGAAGACGGAATTTTTCCCGTCAGATGGTTCTGACTCAGAGCTAGTATTTCCAATTTGGAAGGTACACTCCCGGGAAGGTACACTGATATGTTTCCCTGGCAGGCGGGGATTCTACCCGTCAAATTGTTGTACAATAAGGCTAAGAATTCTAACTTGGGGAGAATGCATATTAGTTTCGAGGGAATGTTTCCTGTGAGACTGTTATGAGTCATAGATAAGCGTTGTAGATTACGGCAGCGACCAAGAGTGGGCGGAATAGAACCTTGGAGTTCATTCAGATACAGGGCAAGCTTGTTTAAGCGAAACAAATTTCCCAATTGATAGGGAATGTGACCGTGAAAACTGTTATTGCTGAGGTCAAGTTCTCTAAGAAAGGAGAGATTGTCGAGAAGAGGAGAGATTGTACCTTGCAATTCCATGCTTGAAACATTGAGTGAAACCACTCTCTGTCTGTGCCGACTGCATGTGACACCTGTTCACTCGCAGAACGAAACAGTCGGTTTCCACGTAGTGGTTAGTGAGTGAGATGGATCATAGGTGATTCCAGACAGAAATCCAAGCAGAGCCTCTCGATCAGAAGCATTGCTGGGATGGGGATGCCGACGATCAGAGAAGTGAGGTGTGGAAAATATGAAAGGAGTGAGAAAGAAAATGAAAAAGGAAAAGAGAAAAAGTAATCTGGTAAGAGAAGGAACGTTACAGATTTGCATCTTCTACTCCTCTCAACTGAATAGAAATGGTTTGAGTTTCTTCGTCAATTTATAGAAATTCATCTTTGAATTCCGAATTTATTATGCCACGATATGAATAAAAATTTATTACAAGAATTTGATACGCAATTAAAGAGCAAGCGATTAATGAGTGAACATGCACTCTCCCAGCAGTGGCCGCCGAAAAAGCCTCTCATGACGCCAAGCCACAATTAGTGAGCCACCGGAATGACAGTTTATTTTCCAAATAGTATAAGTCACAATTAGTGAGCCACCGGAATGACAGTTTATTTTCCAAATAGTATCTGTAGTTAAGTCCCACCACTTTGTCACGTAATCGCAGATATAAACGTTTTATATTATACTTCCAAGAAAATATCGAAGATATGAATTTAGCCAAGATAAATAATTTTTAAAGATATTTGATTTTAAAAGCTAGAGAATTTTAGATTTTACGTTTTATAGTGTACCTTCATAAAATTAATAGGAAAACATAGAGAACAAGTTTCTAAAGAACTTTAGACTTTAAACGTTTTCTATTGTATCTCTATAAAATTAATAGAAAAACATTGATGAAGATGATGTGCATTTAATGAAGAAAAATAATTTTTAAATATATTTTGATTTATATATTTTTTAGAAAACTTTTGACTTAAAATGTTTTATATTGCACTTCCATAAAACTAATATTAAAACATTAATAATGTTATATCTAATGAAGAAAAATAATTTTTAAATATATTTTGATCTGTTAATTTTCTAAAAAACTTTTGACTTTAAATGTTTTAGTTTTATATTCCACCTTCATATAGTTTTATATTCCACCTTCATATAATTAATAGAAAAACATTGATGATATGTATGTAATGAATAAAAACAATTTTTAAATATATTTTGGTTATTTATTTTTCTATAGATTTTTTTATTTTAAACAATTTATATTGATGATGATGATGATGATGATGATGATTAATGTCCACTAAGATCTAATTGGTCTATTGGACCTTAAGAGGGTAAGTGATTACTTGTGATTCTTTAGAATTTTGTTTCTTTACTCGAAAAGCATTAAGAGAAGCTTTCCAAGATCACCATACTTTTGTTGAGTTAAGAGGTTAAGAAGGTTGGTAGTGTTATCAATATTTTGAAAATGAGATCTAATATGGGTATAGGCTGGACAATCTAAGAGAAAGTGATTTTCATCTTCAACCTTCTTAGTGTCACAAAGGTGACACACTCTTTCATCTCGTGGCGTTTTAGGAATTGACCAACGCCTAGTTTCACTATGGAGCTCGTGAGAATTTGTTCTTATCTTAGCAATGCTTATTTTTTTCTTGCAAAACATATAGATAATTTTGATCTTCTAGATTAGGGTTGATTACATCTTTATAATACCTTAATTTTCTTTTTTCCTCTAACTCTTTATCACACCACATTTTTTCCTTAAATTTTGATTTGACGTTTTTTTTAATAGTATCTTTATTCTGCAAAATGGTTTATTACAGCTCCATAAAATTAATAGAAAAATATTGATGATGTGCATCTAATGATGAAAAATATTTTTTAAAGATATTTTGGATGTGCATCTAATAAAGAAAAAAAAAATTAATATATTTTGGTTAGCTAATTTTTTTATAGAGAACTTTTAACTTTAAGTGTTTTATATTGAACCTCCATAAAAATGATGTGTATCTAATGAAGAAAAACAATTATTAAATATATTTTAATCCCTTAATTTTTTATAGAACTTTTGACTTTTAAACAATTTACATTGCACCTCAAAATTAATAGGAAAATTTTGATGATGTGTATCTAATGAAGAAAAAGATTTTTTAAATATATTTTGCTAAGTTTTTAGAGAAGGTTTATTGACTTTTGACTTTAAATGTTTTATTGATTTTAAAGGTTTTATTTGACACCTCCATAAAATTAATAGGAAAATATTGATGATATGCATTTAATGAAGAAAAATAAATTTTAAAGATATTTTGGTCCACTAATTTTCTAGAGATTTTTTTACTTTGAAACATTTTATATTGTACCTCCATAAAATTAGGAAAACGTTGATGATGTGCATCTAATGAAGAAAAATAATTTGAAAAAAAATAAAGTTAATATTCAATCAATTATTCACATGGTCAACATGTACTCTATCATCTTCAACCTCCATAATCTTCAATTTAAGTTTATTAATATTTAACTATGATTCCTCTCATAGAAACACTTTGTCCCCACCATTAGATCACAACCAAACATGCTTCATAACTTTATAACTAAGGTCTTCAAAATGCACATTCAAAAAAAATTGCTAGTTTATTGACATTGCCATGATAATTGACATAGTTGAATATTTAATGTTTTCTATGAAAGCCCAACTCAAGATGATTTGCTAATCATTTATATTGTGGGTAGGATCTCATAAGAGAATATAATAGAATTTTGGATTAAAAATGCCCAAGATAAACATCACTAATAAACTTAAGGCCATGGAAACTGAACATGGGGTTGTTCCCTCTAAATGTGTATTAAAATTTCAACACTTGTTTTCAAATTGTCAATTGAGTCTCATCACAAAGATGTGTCACGCATTCTAGTAATGGGTATGATCTATAGGCAAAGATACCATTGTCTTAAAGAGGACACTCTGAATGTAATGTATGCTTTTCTACATGAGCTGTAAACTTTTGTGGATATTTCATTGGAAAGTTCGTCACAACAGATCTAATAAAATACTAAAATATTTATTGTGAAGGTTAATTTTCTTTAGATCTCAGATTCTTAAAATACTATTTTTCTGCTTAAATGTATGAAATAGTTTAAATGTGAAAAATAGAGAACATAAATAAATACTCACACACCATCCAAAATTAAATAAAAGATATGGCATGGGAAACCCAATATGGGAGAAAACCTAACTAGAAGGTGAGGCTTATTTGCTCTCTTTTCTTCAAATGCAAGTACAAAGAAAGAGGCACTCTCTGTGGAGTTTCCTTTGACACTGTGGCTTGTATGGATGCTATAAAATCTCTCTTCCTCTGTTGTGCTAAAAAAATTCCACTCTTAGATGTTTTTCTTAGCTATAGAACAAGATACAATACAAAACAATGGAACCCCTTCTCCTCCTAGAATCCTAGTATTGAACATAGCTCGATAGCCATCTAGGGTTAGGGTTTTGACTTCCTCATTCCTCAATTAGTGATCCGATTTGGACCTTCTAGAATCTTCTAGAAAACCCAATACGTGGCTATCCCTGCATGTTTAAGTAATGGAGGTTGATGTGGCATCCAGTCATACCATGGTGGTCAACACAATAGGTCAACTTGCAGGAGGCATAACATTTTCATATGATCTCCGATTGAGGTGTTTGATGCACCATTGGAAATGTATTGGAGTGTAGAACATAGAATATTACTTGATAGTAAGGTTTAGACCATAAAAAGTGTTATTTGATGCCTAAACAATGGCTCCAAAATATTTCATACAGTTTTTTGGACCCAAATTTCCAAATTGGGACCAATCACTATCATGGATTTGAAAGTTGATTCCTCTAATGTTTTCCACCCACAGAGTACTGAGATTGATGAAAAATAATATAATGATCCAATCCAGATCATACCTACCCATTTAGGGAGAATTTTGTTCGCAAAACTATTTACCAAATGAGGTGAGGAAATGTTTCCTTTACCTTCTTCCTAGAGTACCACTTTTCTTTGCTTGGAAGTTGTCCTTTCAACCCAATTTGAAAAAGGTCATGTTTCCCATGTCTTATAGTTCTAGACTGCTTTTGAAAAACCATTTCCTCTGCCAAATATTCCTGAGCATTTGGTGCTAAGTACTATATGGAAGATATTACTTGTTCCTCCTCCTGATCCAATAAGGAAGGCTCCTAGAGTTTGATATTATCGACATTCACTGTTGAGTAAATGCACATGTATGGGGGTAGAATGAGTTTGTAGGTGTTATCTCCCACCTTCTGCAATATCCCAAAAGGTCCATACCAAAAAGCCTTGATATTCTTTCTAGAACCCTGCAGTCTTTCCTTGTTCAACTGTACCCAAACATTGTTTGCTACTTTGAATGAATTATCAAGTCTGTGTTGATCATGTCCGACCTTGTATTTTTCCTATGACTTCTTCAGCATCTCCTATACTTGCAAATGGATTTTCCTATACTTTCACCCAGAGACTCCTCTATAGTAATTCTGGCTCCTAAAAGAGAAGGTAAATAACTTGAACCTCCTCCAACTTTATCATCATCCACAAAGAATCAAGTGACCAGAAAAAACCCAGATCCTAAGCCTGTTCTAGCAGTGTCTGATCCTAAAAAGCTATTGAGAAAATCTAAAAATAATACAGGACAAACCTCTTCTTCAAAAGATAAATCTTCTTCTACATGTGCTAAAGGACAGTCTTCTGAACCTGTTAATATCCCTCCAATTAAATAAATTGTACTTGAGATTGAAACAAAGCCTATTATTGAATCTTCAGTTGTATCCTTTCATTCAACTATCTCTGAATTGAATTTATACCAATGGAAATTATTTGTTGAGCTCATTGAAGAAGAACAAACAAATACCTTATCCATAGCTGAAGCTCTGAGATATTTTCCCAAAGATACTGCAAGATACCAGATATATAAAATATGCATAACAGAAACGAAATGCTAGAAATAACAGAATAACAGTGAAATATCCAGCATAATCTTCACAATACACAGAAATGATATACGAAA
>JZKD02S1296400.1:57005-71132 GCA_000966675.3 Picea glauca | reverse complement strand
GGTCTTCTTACATCCGCCTTATTCTATTTTATTGAAAGGTCTTATTAATATTGACCTTTATTACATCCGAATACATTAATCTACCTATGTGCGGGTTAGGACCTTAACAGATACTAAAAGTGAACCTGAGACACTTTTATCATCATCACCACAATCTAGTTCTTCTGAAGAGGTTAAACCACATTATTATTCCTTTGAAAATCCTTTGTTTTTGGAACCTTCATCCTTTCCTTATTCAGAAAAGAAACCTCATATTTCATCAGTTGATGATCAAAATCTCATATCATCCCAACTAAGTTGCTCTACCCAAGGAACCGTTTCTCTTTCTACATCACCAGTTTTGCCTATTCCTACAGTTCAAGCACCCATTGTGATAAATATGGTTGTAAATAGGATGGATGCAATTGTTGCAGCTAGATATGCACCATTAAATTTACCAAAAGTATTGTATGCCTTCCCACCTAATGATTATATGAATTATTTTCCAAGATTCAATGGAGAGGGAAAAGTCAATGTTGAAGAACACTTACACTCTTTCTACAGTTTTGCAGATAATTTTAATGTGGAGCATAAAAATGTTTGGGTGAGACATTTTGTGCAAATTTTAGATGGAGAAGCAAGGAAATGGTTTAGAATTCTACCTCCTAATTCAATTGTTGATATTGATGCACTAGATGATACCCTTTTGAGACATTGGGGACATAAGAAAGACTACTTGTATTATATCACTAAGTTTGGTTCTTTGAAAAGAAAACAAGGAGAAATGAGAAATCAACGTTCCTCAAATTTTTCCTAGAGAAATGAGAAATCAAGAAGATTAGAAGGTTTTGCCTCCTTTTCAAAATAATGCAGTGGAAGAAGTTGATGAAATTCATGACACTGAGGAAGATTTCACAGTTCATTTAAATGGTACAGAATTATCTCCTACTCATCTGACACAAAAAAGATTATGAGGATGCTCTTATAATGAATCAGTTCGAGGAAGAATATGTTGAAGAGATTTCTTAGAAATAACCTAAAAGGAAAAAAGTATGATCTCAGATCTAGATCAAATGGATCAAAGGTGGATATACCTCTTCAAACCAAAAAGACAAATGCTCCAGTCAAATCAGGGATTAGTAAAGAAGGTTATGGGATTAAAATTGATCACCAACAAAAGCAACCTGTCAAGGTTAGTACTACAGAGGGGAAGGAATCTGAGAAGCAAGTTTCAACTTTCAGTTTGGAAAATGAAATCAATAAAATAAAAATCCTCATACCTTTGGTAGAATTGATGAAAACTTATCCTTTTAGAAAATCTATCCTGAAAGCATTATAGCCTCCTTTTCATGTTACTTTTTTTAGATACCATAAATCTTGAAGATGAAAACCATGCCATAACTATTGGGAGACATATTGAAGATAGGTCTGATGATTCTCCTCCTTTATACATATCCCTAAACATGCATGAAAAAATATTGAATAATTGTTTAATGGATTCAACATCTTCACACAATGTCATTCTAAAGGTGGTAATGGATGAGTTAGGTTTAGACATCACTAAGCCTTATCTAGACCTATATTCATTTGATTCCAAAAAAGTTAAATTTTCGGGAGTCATTAAAGACATGGTTGTCACTTTATCTCAGTTACCTATGAAAAGTGTGGCATTGGATGTTATTGTGGTTGATATACCTCCCAAATTTGGGATGCTATTGTCAAGATCATGGGCTAAGAATGTAGGAGGCACACTACAAATGGACCTCAATTATGCTACCATACCTGTGTCTGGTGGAGAGCATCGAAGACTGTACAGGTAAGTGAGACTGGCTTACCTGGTGAGTGATCATGAAAATCTTGGTAATCATCCCATATATGTTGTTGAAGATGAACTTCATTCTTCTATTTTTCACATCAATGACCAGATAGTTGAAACATCAATCAGGAAAATTATACTTGCAGTTGAAGAAAATATAGAACATTCAGTCTGGAAGATGTTCTTTGATGGGGCTTGTTCCAAAGAAGGCTCTGGGGCAAGGATTGTTTTTATTTATCCTACACAAGAAGTCGTTCCTCTGTCACACAAATTGAAATTTGATACAACCAACAATATCAGTGAATACGAAGCTCTTCTGCTAGAATTGAAAGATGCTAAAAATATGGGTATTGACAAAATTTATGTTTTTGGAGATTCTGAGCTTATCATCCATAAAATAAAAAATATTTATCAGATCAAACAACAGAGGTTAAAGCACTATTGAAATTTAGTGTGGGATTTTGTGGATAATTTATTTTTGGCCTTCAACATCACTTTTATACACATAAATTTGAATCATCAGGAAGATTCTCTAGCACTTATAGCCAGTAATTTCATAACTCCAATGTTCCCAATTTAAGATTTGAGATTGAGGTAAGACACATAACCTATATACCAAATAACATAAAAAATTGGCAAGTATTTAAAGATGATCAAGAAATTAAAAGTTTTTTGGAGACCATCGATGAGTTTTCTACTATCCCAATAGACCAGGATAATGAAAATGATGATGTAGAAGTTCATGTTGCTAATATTCTTCAAGACAGTATTGTTGCTCATAAAATCATTGAATTAAAAACAAATCATTTGCCGAAGGGCCTGATTCCCCTTGAGAGATTATTTGACCATAACGATGTTTTTAAAAAGTTTGTTATTCAAATAGAGGAGGATAAAGTGGTAGATTGTGATATCAGTCTAGATTCATATCCTAGAATGGTGAAATTATTCAGGAAATTTCCGAAAAAAGAGACAAGTATGTCAATTTAATGAAACATTTTTCAGATGTTTTTGCTTGGTATTATGAATACCTTATGGTTTTTTCTACAGAGATTATGCAACATAAGATTCATTTAAAGCCTGGATCCAAACCTTTTAAAAATAAATCTAGACAATTCAATCCATTGTTGCTACCTATAATTGAAAAATAACTGAAAAGGTTGTTGAATGCTAAAATTATAGTACCATTGAGATACTCAGAATGGGTAGTGTTATCCTCTAGCCTAGGGATAACTAAGGAGATTATGTCTCGATGCCCACAGGTCCTAGACATGGAGTACCGAGAGCCATATTGACTTGAGCCTGGCCCTAGAGGTACCATCTTTCTTCTTCAGTGCCTCCACATTAATTCAAGGTTGCTTCCCTTGTGGATCTTGATCCAAATCATGAAAGCATATGAGGTGGTGAAGGGAAAAACTTTGGGCATGGGTTGCATGTGATAGTAGGGAAATGTAACACTCACCTATGGGTGCCTTTGTTGAGGGTGAGGTGCAACTTCTCATGGATGAAAATGTTTCCAAGTCCCCTGATTTCCATTTATTGTCATCTTTTCTTTCTTCTTTTGTATTTCTTTCTTCATGCTATATGGAAAGAGTTGATGGCCACTGCCCTGGCTTTGTGACTAGATAGTGGCAGTGTCATCCACAAACATTTCATGGAAATGAGAAGGTTGGCTCATGATGAGACCCCCTTTCTCTTGGCCATGCAACCAAGAGCCACTACCCTGGCTTGGTGACCAGTTGGGTGGTAGTGTCATAACGCTACATGTTCATGGTCATGATAGGTCGGCTCATGATGAGACCTCCTATCCACCAACAAATTTCTTGAGTGTTTTATTCATATGTGGGTCCCCTTTTCTTACTGAGAATCATTTCTATGCTTTCTCGAGGATCCCTAGGTGAAGCATCTCAAAGGTTTAAATTCGTCTCTTAACTTTTTCCAACTACATTTCCCCCTGAGCCTTTATCCCCTTCTTCCCATGAGGTAAGGTACAACCCTTTCCAAGTCGATCCTTCCCCAATGCCCAAAAATGTGGATATATGGAGATGATAAATATTTAAAATGGTAATTATGGAGGGAATGAGCGATGACTCTTCAAAGATCCACTAGGTAACAACCTATGCTAAAAGGAAACCAACTTACCAGGGCACCATGAGACCCTCCCAAATTTGAACAAGGAAAAGAGAATAAATTCAAACACATGTTATGAAATCAAAAAAGGTTCAATGAAACATGTTTAAATGTTTTAAAAATTAGAGTGATACATACCATGATACCCAGACTTATTACCTCTTGGAGAAAGACTCATTTTCATTTCAGGACCAAGCTGGTGTGAAGAATATTGTTGCTGGTGATATGTGGACTGCAATGCAGAAAAGAGGGGCCCTCCAGGGCCATGCTTAATTCGTCTAGCTCTCGACACTCCATGTCTAGGACCTGTGGGCCTCGAGACATGATATTCTTAGTTATCCCTAGGATAGAGGATAACATCTGGCTCCAACTTAGGGACATGTTCTCACTGTAGAGCGCATCAGAACCTTAACATCTCTTATATGACTCGTGTTTGCTAAATATCAACAAAAGACATTAGTAATCCCTAGGGTGGTGATATCACCCCTCGTCCATAGATGATAAAATAAACAAATAAAAGCATTTATATTCTAACATATTATTATGAGCATACATATATACAAGTGAGACAAAATAATATGCAAATGCAACTACAACCATACTAATATGAAATGAAATGGCATGCAAAATGGTTGAAAATGCATACCTACCTCTACTTACTTGTTGGTTGAATGTTGGGTATATTCAAATAACCAGTGGAACCATCCTAGAAATACCTCATAATATCTTCCTCTGTGCTTCATCATAAACCAAAACAATGACAAGTCAAGCACAAAAATAACATGAGTTAGAGAATGCATCATATTTTAGGATATCGTAAAGTCTATCTCATGGAGGTGGGAGGGAGGGACAAAATTATTCCATGTTACACTTCTAGGAAAGTGCTCAATCCATCTCAGAAAGGGATCGTGAAAAATCAAAGGCTCAAAAGAGTCTGAAGGTTGGATACCCTAGATGTCATCACATCCTAAGGTCTAGGAAGGGAGTAGAAAGAACCTAGAGGATGATTGGAAAATTCTTAGGGGAGAGTCAAATGATTGAGATAATAAGCTTCTTCTTAAGGCATTCAACCTACCTTTGAATTCTAAAAGAAGGTTTTTCCTTAGATAAAACTTGGTACAAGAGACATGTTTCCCAACTGTATCCTTAATGACATAATGAGGTAAGGTATCAAAAGGAGCTAGAAAACCTTGTCACAATTATCCTGCTTCGGGAAAGCAACTTCCTCACCCTTATCAAGATATGAGCACAACGGTGGTTGATAATATTCTTCATAGAATAAATCCAATTTCTCAAAGGAATACTCATCAAAATTCTCAAGGTATGATCGGAAATTGTCATGAGAACATTGCACTAGGTCATCCTTGGTTGTTTGGAAAATATTTCTAACCATTCCATATGTTAGAAAAACAAGATCACATAGCAATAAAATAAAACAAATGCAGAAATAAAACAAAGAAGATACACAATACAATAGAGACACAGATATATGTGGTTCACCCAGTGTGGGCTACGTACACTAGAGAAAATTCCTCTATTATTATCCAACAAATGAAGGGATACAACCTACAACACACCCGTTGTAACTTCCTCTTCTTTATCTCACAGTCTCCTAACTAAAAATACAACATTTTCAATGATACATAGCTGCAATATATTTCCCTCATAAAAGAGGGTTTCCTTCTAGGCAAAAAAACCCTAACATAACTTCTACTGTTATATATGTGGCCTTATAATGAACGGTCCAGATTTACTATGAAATTACAATATACATTTACAAGGCAATTTTTCCTCCAGGGGCCCACTTGCTCCTGGACCCCACAGAGAGGGTAACCCCCCTCTGCAATCCCCCACTTGGAGGAGTGTACATTCTTCTGGGGTTTAAATTCTTAATGGGGTATAAACACGCCTGAAAAAAGATACCTCTAAATCAGGAAGATAGTGAGGCTCCACAACAAACAATCTCCTACTTAGAGACTGATCTCAACAACTCCATCCTTATTGTATATGATGAACTATGATCCTTCTTGGACCTGGAAAATTTCTTATATTCATGTTCATTCTTGAAGACCATGTAAAACTGAGCAGGAACTCAATTTTTCCCTGGTTACTCTCTTTGTTAACATGTCTACAGGATTATGGCTAGTGTGTATCTTTTCCAACTTCAGATGTCCATCTTCCAAGACAAATCGTATGAAATGGTACCTGAGTTGTATATTTTTATTATTTGAATGGAAGGTTGAGTTCTTTGCAAGATGAATTGCACTCTCACTGTCACAATATAACTTGGTATTCTCTTGATTCTTTCCCAATTCCTCCATAAACCTCTATAACCAAATCATTTATTTACTAGACTATGTAGCAAGAACATATTCTTCCTCTGTTGTTGAAAGTGAAACAACCTTTTGCATTTTACAAATCCAACTTATTGTTGTTCCACCTATAGTAAAAACATAGTCTGTGGTGCTCCTCCTGCTATCTTTATCACATTCCATATCTGAATCAAAATATCCCTGTAGAACAATGTCTAAAACTCCAAAACATAATGCATGAGTAGCAAATGAATTAGCTAATTTAATCTTGAGCACATTTATATCCTTCATATTATACCTTGCAACAATCATGTCATCTACATACAATAGAAAGATAATATAACTTCCATTTTCTAGCCTTTTAAAATAAACATAGTGATCAAAATGACATCTACTATAACCTTGTTCTGTCATAAACCTGTCAAACTTCAAATACCACTGTCTTGGAGCTTTCTTTAGGCCATACAAGCTCTTCTTCAACCTGCATACCAAATTCTCCTTTCCTTTGACCTCATACCCCTATGGTTGTTGCATATAAATCTCTTCATCCAAATCCCCATGGAGAATTTTTTTTTTACATCTAACTATTCAATATGCAAATCTTCTACTGCCACAAGACTTAAAATAGTCCTAATTGAAGTCATTTTAACAGCAGGAGAAAATATTTCGTCAAAATCTATACCTTTCTTTTTTGCAAACCCCTTTACAACAAGTCTATCCTTGTACCACTGTTTTCCTCCATCTTCTTCCTTCAACTTTTAAACCCATTTATTCTACAGAGTTCTTTTTCCTGAAGGAAATTGAACCAAGTCCCAAGTCTGGTTATTTACCAAGAAATCCATATCCTCATTCATGCCTTGCTCCCACTTCTTTTTGGTGTCTACCTACATTTCCTCTTCATAACATTTTGGCTCACCAGAATCAGTCAACAATAAATAATACAATGAAGGAGAGTATCGTTCAGGGGGTCTACTTAACCTAGTAGATATTCTAACAACACTTGCAAGAGTTTGAGGTACCTGTTGATCCTGTTGTTGTAAATTTTGATTTTATGGTACCTTTGGAATTTCTTTTTCAGTGATCTCATCATGCACTGTGTATTCTGGTTTTTCTTTTTCATGTTTCTTTCCTTGCAACTGATCTATGTACATGACCTTCTCATTGAATATGACATCTCTACTCCTAATGATTATGTTATTTTCATAATCCCATAAGAGATAACCAAAATCATTAACACCATATCCAATAAATGTACACTTCTTGGATTTTGCCTCAAGCTTTGTTCTATTTTCTTTATCAATATGGACAAATGATTCACAACATAAAGTCTTCAAAAATAAATAGTTTACCATTTTACCTGTCCATGCCTCCTTTGGAATTCTACCATCCAAAGAGCTTGAAGGTCCTTTGTTTATTAAGTAAACATCAGTATCTACAACATCTGCCCAAAACTGTAAGGGAAAACCAACATGCAATCTCATACTCCTTGCACGCTCCATGATTGTCCTATTCATCCTTTCTGACACGCCATTGTCTTGTGGTGTTCCTGGAACTGTCTTCTCTCTACAAATTCCATGGTATGAATAGTAATCATTAAATGCCTTTCTGCAATATTCACATCCATTGTGTGATTTGAGACACTTCAACCTTTTTCCTATCTCATTCTCAACCAAAGATTTCCATTTCTTAAAAGTATCAAAAACATCAGATTTTTGGCAAATGCAATAAACCTGAGTTTTTCTAGTTGCATCATAAATAAAAGTAACATAATAACGAGAGCCACCAAGAGATGATACCTGATCTGGTCCCCATACATCTGTATGCACAAGCTCTAACCTTTCACTCTTATTTTCTTTTCCGACTTTGATAAATCTGAATCTTTTTTATTTTCCATAAACACAATGCTCACAGAAATCCAAATCAATTTGTTTAATATCTGGCAATAAATTTCTTTTTTGAAGTATTTGCATCCCCTTCTCACTCGTGTGTCCAAGCCTATGATGCCAAAATGTTGTATCCACTACTATAGAAGCTAAAGAGATAGAAGAGTTAGTATTACCAGTACATAAATACAATGTACCTACCTTCTCTCATTTTGATATCACCAATGATCCTTTGGTGACCTTCCACACCTTATCTGTAAATATGGATATAGAACCTGCACTTTCCAACTATCCCGTTGAAATTAGATTTTTCCTTAGATCTGGAACATGTCTTACCTCTTTCAATAGCCATTGGTTTCCATTGCTTTTCTTTATTTTTACCTTTCCCATTCCAACAATTTTTCATGGTGCATCATCACCTAAATGAACTTGTCCAAAATCACCTTGAACATAATCTAAAAAATGTTTCATATGGGGTGTGGTATGAATTGAAGCCCCTGAATCTACTACCTAAGACTTAGAAATATTATCTACAGAAAGAATCAAAGAATCTTGTAACACATCACCTGTTACATTTGCTTCCTTATTTTTCCTCTGTTGTCCATCCCTTTGTTTCTTTGGAGCTCTGTAGTCTTTCTTCAGATGTCCTTTCTTCTCACAATTCCAGCACTCTATCTTTCCAAATCTAGATTTGGATTTTCCCTTCCTAGAATTCCCATGGTTCCTTGATCCCTTTCCTCTATCCTTTTGTCCTCCCTTGTTCTCCATGTTTAATGCATTACCTGATGTCTCACTTGTGCTTTTCCATAGCATTTCATCACTAAGGATAACACCAACAACATCATCAAATTTTAAAGTGTTTGAACCGGAGATAGAGTTACTTATAGCCATGACCAAGCCATTCTAGCTTTATGGCAATGAGCACAAGATTAGAAGAGCCTTGACCTCATCATCAAAGTCCACTTTTACAGAACTTGGTTGATTAGTAACCGTATTAAATTCATTTAAATGATTTGCAACAGATCCACCTTCTGACATCTTCATATTAAATAATCTGTTCATTAGAAATACCTTATTAGATACTGAGGGTTTTTTATACAGTTTATCCAATGCATCCATCAACTCCTTCGTTGTCTTTTCTTTTGAAATATTGAAAGCCACCAATGCTTCTAGGCTCGGCCGTATCATTCCCAGCGCCTTTCTATCAAGAACCTCCCATTCTTCGTCCTTCATGGTCATCAACTTCTTTGTTATTCCACCCAATGGTAGGAATAGATCCTTTTGATATAAATAATATTCCATCTGCATATTCCATAATTGGTAGTTTTGGCCATTAAATTTTTCAGCCCTAAACTTTCAATCTTCCGCCATTTCTCCCACTCAAACCAGGAACCCTCTTTTCCTGTGAGTTAACTTTCACTCTGATACAAGTTGTTAGAAAAGTAGGATCACGGAGCAATAAATAAAACAAATGCAGAAATAAAACAGAGAAGATACACAATACAATAGAGACACGGATATATGGGGTTCACCCAGTGTGGGCTACGTCCACTAGAGAAATTTCCAAGTCCTTCCTTTATTATTATCCATCAAATGAAGGGATACAACCTACAACACACCCACTATAACTTCCTCTTCTTTCTCTCATAGTATCCTAACTCAGAATGCAATGTTCGCAATGATACATAGCCAATATACATTTGCCTCATAAATGAGGGTTTCCTTCTAGGCCAAAAAACCCTAACATAACTTCTACCGTTAGATTTGCGACCTTATAATGAACGATCCATATTTACTATTACAATATACATTTACAAGGCAATTTTTCCTTTGGAGGCTTCACCCCTGGACCCCCGTCGGGGGCCCACTTGCCCCCAAAGCCCACAGAGGGGGTGACCCCCCTCTGCACTCCCCCGCATGGAGGAGTGTACATTCTTTCAGGGTGTAAATTCTTCATGGGGTATACACACGGCTGAAAACAAAGACCTCTAAATCAGAAAGATAATCAGGCTCCACAACAAACACTATCTCCTTGTTGCCACATATCGGAATTATTAGTAACCTCGTACGATAGTTGTAAAGGAAACATTTGGAGATTTCATTCCATATCATAAATGGGATATTTATTAGAACCAACCACATCCCATTTGCATCTCCCAACATGTATGAACTCATCAATATTATCAACCATGCCATTACCTTTATCATAACATGAAGGGTTTAGTACATCCAAGGATTCCCTTACTTCTTCACCTTCTGAATCATAGAATAGGGTATCATCAAAAATATAAAAAGGAAAATGATTAACATCATTCTCTTCTTCTTGTGTAAGAGGGATAGGATAACGGATGGATTCATTAGAGGGAGGAGTACACATTAACACTTCATCATCATGTTTGATATCTTCTGGTTCTCGTTCTTCAACCAGGTCCTCATTATCTTTGGTAGAATAATGAGTAAATTCTTCCTCTTCCTCAAGGGATTGGTAACCTCCTTCATAGATATCTTCTTATGTATCGAAGGATTCTTATTATTGAGCATGGTATGCACCCATAATATCCTCTACAATCTCAGTTGTGAATCCTTCATCCTCTAGGGATATTTCGAGATTTTGAAGGGCATCCTCATAAGTCTGGCACTATGGTTTTATGAACTCAAGAAACCTACTGACGAGATATAGGACAGAGGATATACCCTTTTCTTCGCAACAACCATTGATCCATTCTTGTACAAATGATGGCAAAGAAATTATGAACAATTTTATCAGGACATCCTCCCCTTCAAATTCTATTTCACTTATATACTTCAAGAATTCTACAATGTGAGTAATTGGGAGGCCTTTAAATATTATACAGTTTTTCAACCATTTTATATCAAAATAATGTGGGTATCCTTGAAAAATTTCAAAATCCATAGACAGATACACTTTCTCCCAGGGTGCCATGATCCCATATCTTGGAAATAACACAAATTTGAGAGTAAGTTGGTGTTGGCAAGTTTGGAAGGAAGGAGTGTGCTTGTCATGGATGGAAAGAACAGAAGGCAGAGCAGAAGGAAGAGAATGGAGATTAAAGCTCAGGAGAGTTAACGAATCAAGATCAAAATCTTGGAAGAGATGGCATGATAAAACTCAGCAAATCGAGACCGTCAGATCTGCAAGCCAGATCAACGACAGGAATGCATTACGAGGAGCGAAAGTTGAATTAGACTACTCACTAGTTACAATCTTGCAATCCGTCTAGATTTCCAGATATCATATCTTCAAATATATATGATTGTGGTTGATCCAACAAAAAATGTGTTGAACTCATATTAAATCATGACCATTGGATGTGCAATCGCCAAATCTACGACAAAAATGAATTGCGGAGATTGAAAGGAGAATTAAACATCACACTTGTTCCCATCCCACAATTAGTTAGGACCATCCAATCTTACAATTTCGAATATCAACAATTTTGGTTAACTCACCAATAGTGCACATCTTCCCATTGCGGAGTTGGGGGACAAGTTAAAACACTCACAGATTTTGGTTGCGCAATCATTCTTGATCGTGGATCTGTTTTAAGAAACTTTATAACCATTGGATCATTTTTTAGTGGAAGGATAGGATAAGCGAGAAAAACATTTGAGAATTTGATTATTCGAATTCCCATCAGCTGTTGGGTCACTTTCAAGTGGAAGGACATGATAAGCTAGTAGAGCCGCAACGGTGACAAATCAAGTTGTCAATATAAAATCCTGATCGACGAACAACATTTAGTTCAGGTTTAAAGTCGCAAGGAGGTTACGCTCCAGAATGTTTGAAATGTGAAATACCCAAAGCCTGAAAATTCGAAATGAATAAGGACCGTTGGATTTGGAGGACAAATGAGGACCGTTGGATCAGGGCTATTGGTCAGCAAACCACATCAGCAAAAGGGCATAGTGGCAGACCACGTCGTAGACCATGTCTACAGACCACATCAACAAATATGCATGGCATAATCAAGTGATGACAAGCGTCACAAGGAAATTGGCTCGTGCCATGTCAACGGGTGATGTAAGCAAGTTACGTCACTCCAGGAGAATTGCTTTAGGAGTTTCACCACCAAGAAATGTCAAAATTCCTAAAATCCCGAAGGACGAAGGTCATAAGTCACTCTCATTCATTGATCTAAGATACTATCCTGGCCATTAGATCAAGGACACATGGCACAGTTAGAGAACGAAAAGTGTCAAGTTGAAATCAACATTTCAGGTACGTGCAAATCATGAATCTGAGTGACACATGGAAGTTGGTTGGCTCGTGACACGACATCAAGTTATGCAAGAGTTAAATCACTCTAAGAGTTATTCTTCAGGAGTTTTACCACCAACACTCACCCAAAGACCCGAAGTCCCGAATGTCGAATACCTGAAGTGGACACGAGACATCCGATCTAAAGATCACTTTGGGAGAAGTCTCATCTGTCGATCTACTACAGTGGAAGGATAGTGTAAGTGGAAACAATAACTGCCAACAAGGGGTCTCCACCGTCTTATGACCAACTCAATAGGTGATCACTCTGGATGAAAGAACGGGTTGAGACTCGAAATATCCGAAGTCTGAAGACCCGAAGGATATCTCGTCCATCTATCTGATGTCGGGTGCACTCTCAACCATTGATCAAGATATAGTGGAAGGATAACATAAGTATAATAGTCAAAGACCCGGAGTAAAAGGTGGTCATCCATCTCAATAATTGATTAAGTCCTGGACATTAGATTAATCCTTGTAAGAATCAAATTTGACAATTGACCCATTTCCATGAATTAAATGTAAACTGTCCGATCTGTTTGGGAATTCTAATTTGGAAGTTTCGAAAGGTTTGAAACCCAAAAGTTCTGAAGGGAAAAGTTTTGAAGTTACGACAGTCATCCATTTCAGGAGAATGAATCATGTCCATTGAATTGATAAGTGCTCGTTAATCCTAGGAGCATGGTCACTGCCAATGATCATGTGAAGGAAAGGGATTAGAAGCTGAAGAAGCCATAATTGACTGGATGTAATTGACAGAGAAGACGACAAGTTTCGATTTCCAGAGAAGCTAATAAATATCATCATAATTCCACTGATGATGAACATGTTGAGCTAACCTCCAGGGATGACAAAGAGTTTCCATGATGATTAGGCAGAGGACTCAACATGAGAAAAAGATGCAGAAAAGAAAAGTGAAGTGATTCTACTGGTGAGCTATCCATTTGTGAGGAAGAAACACAGTGAACAATCTGTAGGGCAGAACAATGATGCAGTGAAGAGCATGTAGAGGAATAGCACATTCAAGTATATGGCCCACAGAGCATAAAACGAAGGTGAACAGAAAGCACAGTGTATGCGAGCAGAAAGACACTGATGCAGGAAGAGCAGAGCAGGGTAGCAGAATAGTGATGAGACTAGTAATCCATTGATAAATGTTTTATCACTGTGATAAATTAAAGAGAGCAAAAGATTTATATTTCAAGGTGGTAGGGAGGTTCTAGGGAGGATTTTTGTCCTCATAGGTTCAAGTAGGTGCTTTAACACAGGGAGTTGTAGCTTCCATCTGGTTGTAGCTAGAAAAATCAAGGTGGTAGGGTGGTGCAATGGAGAACTATTGTTCTCTGTTATACAGGTTGGTGCTTGTGTGACTCGAATTTGGTTCCTCCATCCAGTTGGTGCTGGAACACTCAGGGAGTTGGCGCTTCCTTCTAGTAGGTGCTAGAGAAACCAAAGAGTTGGTGCTCTCAGCGAGTTTCTTCTTGTAAAACAGAGGTTGTAGCCTCAGGAGGAGTTGGAGCTCGTAAGAATGATAATGTATAGAAAATAAAGATTACTTATCATATCAAGAAGAAGAGTTTTTTCCCTTTATAGGTTTCCTCAGGAAATATCTTTCTTTGTATATTTCATGTGTGTGATTGATGTTTAATATTCTATTGCTTACCTCCTTGCATTATTGTGATCATCATTGAGTTTTCTGTAAATAGTTTAAAATAGGAATAATTGTTTAAG
>JZKD02S1296400.1:14383-24695 GCA_000966675.3 Picea glauca | reverse complement strand
TACATTTGGATATGACTATTTTGCATGGGATGATTTCATTCCATCACCCTCACACACTTGGGCATTAATGCCTCCCTTCTATCCCAGGTTACCTCTGTTGGTTTTCGGGGAAGCCTATAAGCTATCGGCCCCATGTATACCATGTCCAAACCCTTGACCGTTTACTTGGCCCATTGTGTATTCTGTTCTATGGCACCTGTGGTGCGCATAGAGCCTAATGGTAGCCAAACACTCTTGTTGTTCGACAATGCTCGTAAGGATTTGGAAAATAGTGGCTGGCTGGTGTTTATCCAAATATTTGAGGGTTTCAACCTTTCGGTTGCCCAACAGTTCTCCCTCACCTTCGACAGATGAAGGGATAAGGTCGGATACATACAGGTCGAGCTAAATGAGGAATTCCTAAGCTCAGCTACAGGACTACCAGCTACAAGGAAAAGGTGGTTTAAAAATTCCAAAGTAGACGAGGCATCGTGGCAGCTCCTATTCACATCAAGAAAGATTGTTAGCTGCGATAGAGGTATGCCTGTCACTGCCCTCAAACCCAAGTGGCACGGTCTTTTGGCAATTGTTAAGCAGTTTGTGACCTGCAAAGGTCGTTATGGCTTGGTATTTTTGTATCATCTTCGGTTATTGATGAATTTTATAGACTACCCTCTTAATATGCCACATTATCTTTTGCGTAGTCTGTACAAGATGTCCAAACGATTTAAGCGTGAGAAGGTTGATAGTAGACTTTTCCATCATTGCTTAATCAAAGTCATTATCGTTCATCACTTAATACTTAGTGGTGACTGCTAGCAAGCCTTCCTATCAAGGAATGGCTTTTCCACCCCCGAGTGTGTTCTAATGGATAAATCTGTGGTCATTGAAACACTAGTTGAGCTAGCCGTGCCACCTCCTACCCTTTTTCCCCCTGTCAAACCCTCAAATTGCTCCGACATGGACCTACCCGATACCATGGCCGACCCGTGTGTTAAAGAAAATACTAAGGCCGTCAAGAGGCCTGTGAGGAAGAAAGGAAAAGGTGATACTTTTGTCAACAATAAGGGAAAGAAAATGGATACCAAGATGTGCTTAGAACAAGCCTAAACAGATCACTGACCAAAAGACTATCCTCTTGAGCGAGGATTTAGACTCGGAGATTGAATGTTTCCTAGCCGAGGAATACCCCTACTCTCATGGCCTCTACTCTATGGAACCCTATGACTATGTCTCCAACTTACCTCCGTGCCTCAAGAATGACCCTAACTACCCGGAATTAAGCTTCACAATGAAACCCCTGGTAACTTGAAAGAACCCTCGCCTGTAATGCCAAAGCCCGATCAACCACCTTGTACTCAATGTAATGCTTGGCTTGAAAGTTATTACACCGACATTCCCCTGTTGCAATCTAAGATCAAATCATTAGAGGAACGGGTGACAGTGTTGTCAAAGGAGAATGACAGGCTACAAGACAAGGAGAAGAAACATAAAACCACCGGTTCAATTGTCTTCAGGAATATCGAGGCAGCAATGACTTTTGTCAATTCAAAGTTATCATGATCGAATCATTTTCTTACTACCCAGGTATGTATTTCAACATCGATTTCGTTTTATGAGTTGGTTTGAATTAATATAACTGATTGGGTTTGCTTTCAATTAGTTCTGTTCGTTTTAATAGATTCAAAATGATTATGTTATTTTCGAATTACCAAAAACGATTTCGTTATGAATCATGTACACAAGATTTGTTTGTTAAACTCGGAAACAACTATGATTTGGTTAATGCGATTTTATTGTTCTCAAATTAGTATAAACGATTGATTTGTTTTCGATTCTGTTTGGTTTGCTTTTGAAACAATTCTGTACGTTTGAATTAGGGTAGTTGATTGGGTTTTGCTTTCGTTTAGTTCTGTTCGAATAGATTCAAGAAACGATTTTGTTCCGTTTTGAATAAATATTTTCGTTTTGGATTATGATTGCATTCGACCTGTACAGAAGATATATTTGCTAAACTCGGACACAACTATGCTTTGATTGATACGATTTTGCATGAGCATATCGATTGTGTCGACCCTAAGTTCGATTCATTTCTTTTGGTTTGATTTTGAAACGATTTTGAATGTTTGAATTAGCATAGTCTTTTATGTATGCAATGCATCAATATCAAAGATTGGTTTGATAAATACAATGTAATCTATTGATTCGCAAAACGACTCTATTAGTTTTGATTTTTAAAAAATGATTTTGTTAAGTTTTGGATTGACATATTTTGTCTGTATTGAATTCGTATGAAAGATTTGGCTAAATCGATTATAGTCTGTTTGAAATTGATTCAAAAAATGATTTCGTTGGTTTCCAATNCTTGTTTGTCCTGTTGTTTATATTCAAAGAGCATTGTTGCTTCCTGTTTACAAGAAGCTTGTGGAAAATCTGGTGTGGGTTTCCTCTCATTGAACAGTTGAATCAGATACTTTGCATGGGACAAATTGGAAAGCGTTACTTCAGGTTAGATCGTTATTTGCAATTTGATAGATAATAAATTCGAGAATTTTCAGTAGTATAGATAGATGTATAGTTTAGTTTTATAGTACAGATTGTTATTTTAATTATTCAGCTTTGATAATTGTCATTTTTTTTTTGTTTCATAAAGTTATAAAATTCAAAAATAATAGCTTTGCTGTCATAGGACAGCTCACAAATGGTTTTTTCAGGTTTTCAATTTAAAATCTGTAATCTGTAAATATTGTACATTTGTAGTTGGGATCTAATTCTATTGATAATTGAACATTTAATTTCATAAAATTATTGTTGTATAATATTAGGCAATAGACTGTATATATATATTTCAGATTTGTTTATTAGTTTGCTTTAATTGTTGTTTTCATTTAGATTAGTTATTTTAGTTAGTTTTCTTTCATTTTCCTAGGACTTAGATCGGCCAACAGAGCCGCTAAACCCGTCATGGTGGATCATCCCAAACAGCTTGGGTTATTTAGACAACACTGGACCGGATCCACTCTTCCAGTTAGCAAGCGTTAAATTTCACCCATCAACAAATGGTTCTAGAAGGAGGGCCTGAAATTTATTAATGGCACGAGGCGGTCATTAGACTCCTCCACCACCCAACCGCTCACCTATAGTGACAAGAAGTCATTCAAATGACAACATCCCCCCTCAAACAACAACCACATCAAACGACGATCTATGGATCACAGTTGAACCAACAACCCCAAATCCTACAGGTGGTGACGTACAAGAGATTGTTCGCCAATCTCTCTTAAGAACACATAGTGCCTTCACCCATTTGAGGCAACCAAACCGATCTTTGGACCAACCTTTAGACTTCTCTGATATCAGAGAACAACTCGGAGGCACTAACCTCACTTTGAACCCTACAGATCCAATCCTCACTCCTGATGCAGGAGGAACTGGAATACCACCCTCACCACCTCCATCATCTCCTTCTTCTTCTAGAGAAGACTCTTGTGATGAAGGTAGTTCCCCTTCTCATCCTTCCACACCGCCTACACCAATGGCCAACCAGAACAATCCTGCCAGACCTTGGCTCGACCAGGATGCAGTAGCCGTACCTGGGTCGCAGCATCCCTTACCCAAACATCTGGAGAAGTGGCTTCCCAACTTTGACCCTGACTCTAAACAGATCATCGAAGATCACATTAAAAATTTTATGTTAGCCATAAGACTCTGTAATGTTGAGCATGAAGACGTAGTCTGTAGGTTGTTCCCCTACACCTTTGAGGGAAATGCCTCTACCTGGTACTTTTCCCTGCAACCCCATACCATCGTGTCATGGGAGAAATTAAAATCCTGCTTTCTAGAAAAGTTCAAAGATGATAAGTCCCCAGAAGTTCTATTTATGGAGCTTTCTAACTTAAGAATGAACCCAAAAGAGAAAATTGGGACTTCCAAGTTAGATTTGAGAGAAAGCTATATCAAATTCCTGAGAGTCATCATCCCGAGGAGAGATACCTGGTCCATCTCTTTACACATGCAGTCTTGGGGTATTTGAGTTTCCCTCTTGATAAGAGAACCCCAAGGTCGATCGATGAAGCCTACTACATGGCTTTAGTAATTGAGGAGAAGGTCTCTTCACTTGAGATAGGATGCCTCTTTTCCTTGAATACTCTCAATGAGGAGAGTTTGTTTACCCTTGAGAGCTTCATCATTGATTTCCATCAAGAAGGGGAACAAACCAAAAATCAACAAGGGATCGCTGAGGATATAGTTGAGGAGCCAAAACCCAATGAAGAAGTATCAACTTTCCATTTTCCTTTTGATAAAGCGATCCAAGATCCTTCTCCACATGCACAACAACAACACGATAAGGTTATTTTCTTTCCTGTTCAAGATTTTGATGATACCTTGTTTCATTACTTAGAGAGTGGTGGAGAAATGGAATCCCCGAATGAAGAGCATCTTCCTTGCTGCATGACCAAAGAAGAAGGAGCTACTCAAGAGGATAAGACTATAATGCATACCCAAGTCCTCGAAGATCCTNGGGACAAATTGGAAAGCGTTACTTCAGGTTAGATCGTTATTTGCAATTTGATAGATAATAAATTCGAGAATTTTCAGTAGTATAGATAGATGTATAGTTTAGTTTTATAGTACAGATTGTTATTTTAATTATTCAGCTTTGATAATTGTCATTTTTTTTTTGTTTCATAAAGTTATAAAATTCAAAAATAATAGCTTTGCTGTCATAGGACAGCTCACAAATGGTTTTTTCAGGTTTTCAATTTAAAATCTGTAATCTGTAAATATTGTACATTTGTAGTTGGGATCTAATTCTATTGATAATTGAACATTTAATTTCATAAAATTATTGTTGTATAATATTAGGCAATAGACTGTATATATATATATTTCAGATTTGTTTATTAGTTTTCTTTAATTGTTGCTTTCATTTAGATTAGTTCCTTTAGTTAGTTTTCTTTCATTTTCCTAGGACTTAGATCGGCCAACGGAACCGCTAAACCCGTCGGGTGGATCATCCCAAACGGCTTGGGTTATTTAGACAACCCCGGCCTGGATCAACTCTTCCAGTTGGCGAGCATTCAATTTCACCCATCAACAAATGGTGCTAGAAGGAGGGCCTGAAATTTATTAATGGCACGAGGCGGTCATTAGACTCCTCCACCACCCAACCACTCACCTATAGTGACAAGAAGTCATTCAAACGACAACATCCCCCTCAAACAAAAACCACATCAAATGACGATCTACGGATCACAGTTGAACTAACAACCTAAAATCCTACAGGTGGTGACGTACAAGAGATTGTTCGCCAATCTCTCTTAAGAACACATAGTGCCTTCGCCCGTTTGAGGCAACCAAACTGACCTTTGGACCAACCTTTAGACTTCTCTGATATCAGAGAACAAATCGGAGGCACTAACCTCACTTTGAACCCTACAGATCCAATCCTCACTCTTGCTGTAGGAGGAACTAGAATACCACCCTCACCACCTCCATCATCTCCGTTTTCTTCTGGAGAAGACTCTTCTGATGAAGGTAGTTCCCCTTCTCATCCTTCCACACCGCCTACACCAATGGCCAACCAGAACAATCCTGCCAGACCTTGGCTCGACCAGGATGCAGTAGCCATACCTGGGTCGCAGCATCCCTTACCCAAACATCTGGAGAAGCGGCTTCCCAAGTTTGACCCTGGCTCTAAACAGATCGTCGAAGATCACATTAAAATTTTTATGTTAGCCATAAGACTCTGTAATGTTGAGCATGAAGACGTAGTCTGTAGGTTGTTCTCCTACACCTTTGAGGGAAATGCCTCTACTTGGTACTTTGCCCTGCAAGCCCATACCATCGTGTCATGGGAGAAATTAAAATCCTGCTTTCTAGAAAAGTTCAGAGACGATAAGTCCCCAGAAGTTCTAGTTATGGATCTTTCTAACTTAAGAATGAACCCAAAAGAGAAAATTGGGACTTCCAAGTTAGATTTGAGAGCAAGCTATATCAAATTCCTGAGAGTCATCATCCCGAGGAGAGATACCTAGTCCATCTCTTTACACATGCACTCTTGGGGTATCCGAGTTTCCCTCTTGATAAGAGAACCCCAAGGTCACTCGATGAAGCCTACTACATGGATTTAGTAATTGAGGAGAAGGTCTCTTCACTTGAGATAGGATGCCTCTTTTCCTTGAATACTCTCAATGGGGAGAGTTTGTTTACCCTTGAGAGCTTCATCATTCATTTCCATCAAGAAGGGGAACAAACCACAAATCAACAAGGGATCGTTGAGGATATAGTTGAGGAGCCAAAACCCAATGAAGAAGTATCAACTTTCCATTTTCCTTTTGATAAAGCGATCCACGAGCCTTCTCCACCTGCACAACAACAACACGATAAGGTTATTTTCTTTCCTTTTCAAGATTTTGATGATACCTTGTTTCATTACTTAGAGAATGGTGGAGAAATGGAATCCCCAAATGAAGAGCATCTTCCTTGCTGCATGACCAAAGAAGAAGGAGCTACTCAGGAGGATAAGACTATAATGCATACCCAAGTCCTCGAAGATCTTGCACAAGAAGAAAAAATAAGTTGCCCTCCTCTCCAAGATTCAGGTAATTGTCTACTTTATGATTCAGAAGAAGAGAATGAGATGGGTGAGCTTTTGAATGTTTCAAACCCTCCATGTTATGATATTGATACTGACATAGCTGATTTTAATGAGTTCATACATGTTGGGAGACGGAGGTGGGATGCATTTGGTTATGATATGGATCCCATATATGACATAAAGAGTCATCTCTGGGCATTGCCTTTGCAATTATCACAACAAGCTCTTGACCAGTGGCAACAGGGAGATAAGATTTTTACTGACACTCCCCAAATGCCCAAGGTTGACCAAGTACAATTTTTGGCTAAAACTTTTCGGTCTTACCTTGAGGCCTTTGATGAATACTCCTCCGATCACTTGGATTTACCCTACAAAGATGACTATCAACCACCACTATGCTCGAATTTTGATAGGAGTAAAAACATTGTTTGCCTAAAGAAGGATTCTCATGACCTTTTTCTCCACCTACCTACTATTACCTTGCCTCGCTATTTCATTAAAGGTATAGTTGGGAAGTCTGTCTTTTACATTGAGTTTCCTCTAAAGAAAACCCTAGAATACAGGGGTTGGTCAAAAACTATGAGTTCGGGTCTATCTTCTCAATGTTTAAACCTTCCCTTGAGAGTTGGCCAATCCTATATTAGATATTTTTCGATTCCTTCCTGAGATCTAGAGTGTGAAGACATCCTAGGTAGACAGTTTACCAACCCTCAGAGTCAGTGTACTGAACCTTGGACTTTCCATGACCCTTTTCGAAGGTGGATTGAATGCTTTCCTCAGATATGGACTTGGTAAGATTTTATCCCTCCCACCCACCTCCATGAGTTAGACTTTATGATTTCCGATGATATGATATATGTTCTAACCCATGTCATTTATGTGCTTGATTTATCACTATTTTGGTTTATGATGAAGCACAAAGGTAGGTATCGTGGGACGTTGCTAGATTGGCTTCACTGGTTGTTTGACTACACCAAACATTCTAGCCAACGGGTAAGTATAGGTAAGAAGTTTGTTTTCACATTCTTACTTATTGATTTCTTTATTTTAGTATATATATCTATGTGTGCTGGGGTGGCATTACCACCCCAATTTTTTTACTGATACCCCTATCAAGATTGAGCAGGTCTGCAGGTTATGCCAGATATGTTGAGGTTCTTATGCACTCTATAGTGAGCACATGTCCTCGAGTTGGAGCCAGATGTTATCCCCACTTTTTAGGGATAACTAGGAGATCATGTCTCGAGGCCCACAGGTCCTAGACATGGAGTACCAAGAGTAGGATTGACCTGAGCATGTCCCNCTTTGATGACTACTCCTTCGATCACTTGGATTTACCCTACGAAGATGACTATCAACCACCACTATGCTCGGATTTTGATAGGAGTAAAAACATTGTTTGCCTAAAGAAGGATTCTCGTGACCTTTTTCTCCAGCTACCTGCTATTACCTTGCCTCGCTGTTTCATTAAAGGTATAGTTGGGAAGTGTGTCTTTTACATTGAGTTTCCTCTAAAGAAAACCCTAGAATATAGGGGTTGGTCAAAAACTATGAGTTTGGGTCTATCTTCTCAGTTTTTCAACCTTCCCTTGAGAGTTGGCCAGTCCTCTGTTAGATCTTTGTCGATTCCTTTCGGAGATCTAGAGTGTGAAGACATCCTAGGTAGATAGTTTACCAACCCTCAGAGTTAGTGTTCTGAACCTTGGACTTTTCATGACCCTTTCCGAAGGTGGATTGAGTGCTTTCCTCAGATATGGACTTGGCAATATTTTATCCCTCCCACCCGCCTCCATGAGTTAGACTTTATGATTTCCGATGATATGATATATGTTCTAACCCATGTCATTTATGTGCTTGATTTATCACTATTTTGGTTTATGATGAAGCACAAAGGCAGGTATCATGGGACATTGCTAGATTGGCTTCACTGGTTGTTTGACTACACCAAACATTCTAGCCAACGGGTAAGTATAGGTAAGAAGTTTGCTTTCACATTCTTACTTATTGATTGCTTTATTTTAGTATATATATCTATGTGTGCTAGGGTGGCATTACCACCCCAATTTTTTTACTAATACCCCTATCGAGATTAAGCAGGTCTGCAGGTTATGCCAGAGATGTTGAGGTTCTTATGCGCTCTATAGTGAGAACATGTCCCTGAGTTGGAGCCAGATGTTATCCCCACTTTTTAGGGATAACTAGGAGATCATGTCTCGAGGCCCACAGGTCCTAGACATGGAGTACCAAGAGTAGGATTGATCTGAGCATGTCCCTGGAGGGCCCACCTTTTCTTCTTCCATTGTCCTTGTCTCGTCAGTAGCAGCAGCATCCATCATCATCGGCTTGGTCCTATATGAGAAGAGGTTCTAGCTCCATGAGGTAATTGGTCCAGGTATCATGGTATGTGTCACTTTTGATCATTAAAACCTTTAAATATATGCATCTAATTCCTTTTATCTCTAAAAACTGCTTGGATCTTACATTTTCCCACTTGACCATGTTTGGGGGGGTTGACATGATGCCCTAGCAAGCCTGTGTCTGTAGGTTTTTGTTTGCCACTGGGGGGTTTCTGAAAATTTATCGTTCGCTCCCCTCATAAAACCATTTTTACATCTTGCTTCCCGCTCATCTATCCCATTCCCCTTGTCCAGGCATTGGGTTGAACCTTTCAAGGACTGCACCTTACCTCGTGGGAAGAAGGGGCTAAAGGCCTAGAAGATAAAAGAAAGTTGGTAAACGATAAAAGCCTAAGAATAAACCTCGAGATGCTTTGCCCAGGGATCCCCAAGAAAGCAATAAAAATCTTCTCGGCAAGAAACAAGAGGGACCCGGTAAATAATAAAACAAGACCTAGTCAGAGGATGGGGGGTCTCATTACGAGCCAGCCTATTATGTTCATGGGTACCTAGCAGTATGACATTGTCATCATATGGTTACCACGCCAGGGCGGTGACTCTTGCTTGCATGGCCAAGGGAAAGGGGGTCTCATCACAAGCCAGCCTTCTCATTTCTGCAAAGTACTTGTGGGTAACGCTGTTAGCTCTGGTCACCATGCCAAGGCGGTGTCCCCTGGTTAGCTCTTAAACAAAGGGAAAATAAATAAAAGAGTCAGGACCTAGTCAGAGGATAGGGGGCCTCATCACAAGCCAGCCTATTAGGTGCATGGGTACCTAGCAGTGTGACATTGCGATCATCTGGTTACCATGCCAGGGCAGTGACTCTTGGTTGCATGGCCAAGGGAAAGGGGGTCTCATCATGAGCCAACCTTCTCATTTCTGCAAAAGTACTTGTGGGTAACGTTGTCAGCTCTAGTCACAATGCCAAGGTAGTCTCCCTTGGTTAGCTCTTGAACAAAAAGAAAAAACAAAGGAAAAAATGGGCTTGGAAAAAATGCATCCATGATAGGGACAACTCGCCTTCTACAAAGGCACCCACAGATAACACATTGCATCCTTTTCCCTTACTACACCCACATGCTTGGACTTCCCATGACCACATCATCCACTTGCATGGCTTGAATGATTTCTCTCTGGGAACTTTCCGTTTTCTGTGGACACTAGCCCAATAGAACACCTTGTCTTTTTCCCCAGACTTGTATTGCAGGCTTGTGTAATGTATTTGAGCTATTGGCAGATGTATTAGGGATTTCATGCATATGTTTGATAATATTAATGATGAAATGTGATTGACATTGCTATGATCCCTGTGACTGATGAGCCCACGGAGGGCGTA
>JZKD02S1296400.1:0-14373 GCA_000966675.3 Picea glauca | reverse complement strand
TGTCATTCACAAACTGAATCAAGTAATTGCTATGTTTTTAAATACTGGAAGAAATCAGATATGGATCATATTAATTAAATCATATCATTTGAAAAAGACTAAGATAGCTAAAGTATTCATTAACCAAATGCAAATTGATAAACATAAACATGAAACAAAAGATTGATATTATGAAAAGATAAAGTTGTAGCAGAACATCAATTTCTGTCTCAATCTCTATTAGATATCCATAATCCTGGTTCTCCCACAAGCGAGGATGATCCTTATTACACAAAATAATAAGTATTTATAAGTTTTCCACAGGGTAAAACCTCCCTGTGGAAATTATCACATTGTTTACATAAAGCTGGGAAGATATTCCCAATTTTAACTAAACTAAGTAACTACAATAAAACTAAAAACACCCAAATATCTCTTGAACTGCCCAACATGTATCATGCAATTCGAATTTACCTGAAACAGGTCAGAAATAGACAAGTTAGATAGATATTTTATTAATAAAACAATAAAAATCTAATTCTATAGACTAGCTATAGAATCATGCGATTCTGTAGCTAGTCTAAATAAGATACAGAATCAACATTGAGATTAATTCAAATCTTTTTAAAGAATTAAATTTAATCATCATTCAAGAAATATCTGAAAACGAATCATTCAGTTTGAAATAATTGATCCAACAGGATCCACATCATTCAATCAAATACAAAGATAGAAATACTATGTTTCGATTATTATCATAAGTCGGGTGAATGAAATCATGTGAAACATCACCGTAATCGTTCCTCAACAAATTGAATCCATCAGTTATGAAATTGTTTTGATATTCAATTGAAAACAAAACAAATCGCAAACACTTGTCTTATCAACAAGGGAAATAATCGAATCGAACAGGATTATTTTCAAATCACGATAACTGTATAGCAAGCGATTTAGGCTGTGAACGAATTCAAACCATAACTGACTCATAAAAAAATCATAATAGGATCAATCAAACAGATTTTGTTATAGATTTCGATCGTTGATCATTGCACAATGAGAAAACAAGATCGATTGATTTTGATCACAATCATTTCAATCAAACGAATCATAACAGGGTTTGACCAATTCATTTCACAAATTTAAAATTAAACAGAGCATCAATTATAATCTGAACTTGACTCATAGGACCAATCTTGCTAAATTAGAATAAGAGCGAATCGATTAGCTAAGGTTTTCACATAGTTGTTATGATTCGAATTCATTTCCCGACTCGGGCACGAATGTTATTTGAGCATATTGTTTTCATCAAAGAAACAGAGTCATTATCCTTAACTTGGAAAAAATCAAATATAGAACATCACATGACATAGCATCGTAACAAGTATCCTCCCGAAAACATTTACCAATCATAGCATACCAATGATAACGAAATCGAATTCGAGCAAAATCGTATTCTAAATTGAGCATAAAAAATTTGTTGTGTGTTTTCAATACAAGATGGACTGTATTGAAAACACACCCTTAATTTCATTACTTCACTCAGACGAACTTAGCAAAGGAAATCCAAATGAATAACCATTCCAATCCAAATAAAAATCTATGAGCAAATCATATATCACATCGAAATTCCTTCTATTTTTATCAAAATGAAGCCATATACAAGATGATCACCGAATGATAGAGGCATTTGGATGAGTGATCAAATTATTTAAAATCTGAATTCAAATCATTATATCAAACTAGATTATTTACAAAACAAAATGATGTCAAAACCATACATGTATAGCAACAAGGCTGCTTGATTATGCCAGTTTGGAATTTACAACAGTCGTGGCTGATTCCACATTTTTGAACAGGATGGAGCCGGTTGTCTTTTGCTTTTTATATGTTGCTTGGAGCTTGGATTTTTGATTGGTTAGCACTGCAATTTGATCTTCCAGTGATTGAATCTTCGATCGGAGTATAGGAACATCAATATAATATCGTTCTAACCATGAATTGCATTGGTCACAGGGTGACTATGTGGGTTTCGAGGGTTTGGATAAATGACCGAGGGTTTCACGAGGCAATTTAATACCTGGGTAGTCAGGGTCGTCCTTTAGGCAGGGGGGTAGGTTTGATACAAAATCATAAGGGGGTTCGCAACATAAACCTTGCGAGTAGGGGTACTCGCTGGCCAAGAAACGTTCAATATCATAATCGGATTCCTCACTTAGGATGATGGGGTTAGACTCGGTAGAGGGTTTCGGTTTGTTTCTGGCCATTCTCGAAATGAACCGGGCATTCCTTTTCCCTTTCGCAATGGCAGTAAGTTTTTCCTTGGGCTTTTTGCTCATAGGCTTTTTAATGGCCTCTGCACTCTTAGTTACAGTGTCGAGTAAGTCAATAGGAGGGTCGGCCGAGGGTTTAGGCAGTAGAAGATGTAAGGGTACAGGCGGTTCATCCTTGGTTTCAATTACCATAGGTTTATCAGCCTGTACAGGGTAGGTGTCTTCAAAGCCATTACGGGCGATGAAAGCCCTCCAACTATCACCATGCAAATTCAAATGATAAACAACGATGAGCTTAATAAGCCCATGGTGGAACAGGCTATTGTTAGCATTGTACCTCTTAAATTTCTTCGACATTTTATACAGGCTCCGATGAAAGTAAAAAGGCATGTTTAGAGGATACCCTATAAAAATCATCAGCAGACGCAGGTGGTAGAGGAACACAAGTCTGTATCGACCTTCACAAGTCACGAACTGCTTGATTATCATCAAAGTATCATGCCATCGTGGTTTAAGTGCAGATATAGGCATACCTTTGTCACAAGAGGTGACTTTGCGGGATAGAAACAACAATTTCCATGGCACTTCCTCGACCTTACAATTCTTAAACCATCATTGTCCCGAGGTAGGTAACCCCGTAGCTGAGATGATAAACCGTGTATTCATATGCGCAATAAAATCAATAGTTGTAGGGGATGAGATATTGATTGATTACAATAGCTCTTCTAATCTTGTGTTGTTAAGGGAGTGCACTGGCCCACCTTAATGACACAACCACATTATTATGAGAACCATTGTTGTTGCATTAGCACAACCCACACCTTGAAATGCTTGCTTAACAACATTATTGCCGGGAGTGTGTCATCCAGGTTTTTGAACTTGTGTAGGACCATGGCCTAACTGATTTCGCAGTATTTGTACTATACTAAAGTTTTTTTGGCATCCATTTCGCATTTTTATCCTATCTTTATAAGCTTCCTACACAAGTGTTTTGGAACCTTTAATTCTCATCGCAATCTTTTGCTCATTCACACTCCTGCCTTTGTTCTTGTTTTCACGACTGCAAGTGTGAAAATTTTGATTTCGAAGTCACGTCAATAGCATTAAAATCGTCACTAGATTATTATGGTTACTCTTGTCTATGTGTTCATTACATTTCCAATTCAATTATAGTCACACAGTTGGCAAGACACCAAAATATTTACTCATTTGGCATTCTTTTGTTGTTAATATGATTTCATTTTTATAAGATTGTGATGATATTATAATGACTGTCATTGAGTCCTTAATACATTGGTGGTTTGATGTTCTATAGTCTTTTATTGGATTCCTTGGTGCAATCATTTCATACAACACATACTTGTTATGATCGAACCCTTGGTGATGATTTCGAAACAATGTTTTAATTTTAAAAACCATGCAAACACTATTGCTTGTGCAAATTTTTGGGTCAACTTACCATAGTTTTCGTTAATTGTTTGGATGTCATTACTTTTAACACATTGCAATAGTGATTTGAATCACCATGTGCGTCATCGATTGTACATTTGGATGTGACTATTTTGCATGGGATGATTTCGTTCCATCACCCTCGCACACTTGGGCATTAATGCCTCCCTTCTATCCCAGGTTACCTCTGTTGGTTTTCGGGGAAGCCTGTGAGCTATCGGCCCCGCGTATACCTTGTCCAAATGTTTGACCATTTACTCAGCCCATTTTGTATTCTATTCTATGGCACTTGTGGTGCGCATAGAGCCTAATGGTAGCCAAACACTCTTGTTGTTCGACAATGCTCATAAGGATTTCGAAAATAGTGGCTGGCTGGTGTTTATCCAAATATTTGAGGGTTTCAACCTTTCGGTTGCCCAACAGCTCTCCCTCACCTTCGACGAATGAAGGGATAAGGTCAGATACATACAGGTCGAGCTAAATGAGGAATTCCTAAGCTCAGCTACAGGACTACCAGCTACAGGGAAAAGGTGGTTTAAAAATTCCAAAGTAGACGAGGCGTCGTGGAAACTCCTATTCACATCAAGAAAGATTGTTAGCTGCGATAGAGGTATGCATGTCACTACCCTCAAACCCAGGTGGCACGGTCTTTTGGCAATTGTTAAGCAGTTTGTGACCTTTGAAGGTCGTTATGGCTTGGTATTTTTGTATCATCTTCGGATATTGATGAATTTTATAGACTACCCTCTTAATATGCCACATTATCTTTTGCGTAGTTTGTACAAGATGTCCAAACGATTTAAGCACGAGAAGGTTGATAGTAGCCTTTTCCATCACTGCTTAATCAAAGTCATTATCGTTCATCACTTAAGCCTTAGTGGTGACTGTTGGCAAGCCTTCCTATCAAGGAATGGCTTTGCCACCCCCGAGTGTGTTCTAATGGATAAATATGTGGTCATTGAAACACTGGTTGAGCTAGCCATGCCACCTCCTACCCTTTTCCCCCCTGTCAAACCCTCAAATTGCTCTGACATGGACCTACCCATTACCATGGCCGACCCGTATGTTAAAGAAAATACTAAGGCCGTCAAGAGGCCAGTGAGGAAGAAAGGAAAAGGTGATACTGCTATCAATAATAAGGGAAAGAAAAATTCACGATGGATACTAAGATGTGCTCAGAACAAGCCTAAACAGATCACTAACCAAAAGCCTATCCTCTTGAGTGAGGATTCAGACTCGGAGATTGAATGTTTCCTAGCCGAGGAATACCCCTACTCTCATGGCCTCTACTCTATGGAACCCTATGACTATGTCTCCAACTTACCTCCGTGCCTCAAGAACGACCCTAACTACCCGAGAATTAAGCTTCACAATGAAACCCCTGGTAACTTGAAAGAACCCTTGCCTGTAATGCCAAAGCCCGATCAACCACCTTGTACTAAATGTAATGCTTGGCTTGAAAGTTATTACACCGGCATTCCCCTGTTGCAATCTAAGATCAAATCATTAGAGGAACGGGTGACAGTGCTGTCAAAGGAGGATGACAAGCTACAATCCAACGAGAAGAAACATAAAACCACCGGTTCAATTGTCTTCAGGAATATCGAGACAGCAATGACTTTTGTCAATTCAAAGTTATCATGATCGAATCATTTTCTTACTGCCTAGGTATGTATTTCAACATCGATTTCGTTTTATGAGTTGGTTTGAATTAATATAATTGATTGGGTTTGCTTTCAATTAGTTCTATTTGTTTTAATAGATTCAAAATGATTCTGTTATTTTCGAATTGCCAAAAACGATTTCGTTATGAATCATGTACACAAGATTTGTTTGTTAAACTCGGAAACAGCTATGATTTGGTTAATGTGATTTTATTGTTCTCAAATTAGTATAAACGATTGATTTGTTTTCGATTCTATTTGGTTTGCTTTTGAAACAATTTTGTACATTTGAATTAGGGTAGTTGATTGGGTTTTTCTTTCGTTTAGTTCTGTTTGAATAGATTCAAGAAACGATTTTGTTTCGTTTTGAATAAATATTTTCGTTTTGGATTATGATTGCATTCGACCTGTACAGAAGATTTATTTGCTAAACTCGGACACAACTATGCTTTGATTGATACGATTTTGCATTAGCATATCGATTGTGTCGGCCCTAAGTTAGTTTGATTCATTTCTTTTGGTTTGATTTTGAAACGATTCTGCATGTTTGAATTAGCATAGTCTTTTATGTATGTAACGCATCAATATCAAAGATTGGTTTGATAAATACAATGCAATCTATTGATTCGCAAAATGACTCTGTTAGTTTTGATTTTTAAAAAAATGATTTTGTTAAGTTTTAGATTGACATATTTTGTCTGTATTGAATTCGTATGAAAGATTTGGCTAAATCGATTCTAGTCTGTTTGAAATTGATTCAAAAAATGATTTCGTTGGTTTCCAATTGTCAATCGATTTTGTCTGCTCCGAATTGGTAATACAAGTTGTGTGACAGATCGTACATATCCTATTATCATTTGATTAATTCAATTACGATTTCATTTGTTTCAAATTGGCATAAAGAATCTGGTTACATCTAGCATGAACGATTTGCTTTGTTTTCAATTAGCGATTAAAGATTTAGTTTAATAGGTCGAATATATTTTTGGTATCATTTGGACTGATTAAAAACGATTATGTTTTCAAATTAGACCAGCTACAGAATCGTAAGATTCTATAGCTAGTCTTAAAATTAGATTTTTGTTAATTTTATCAATAAAACATTATCTAAACTTGTGTATTCTTGTCTACCTTCAGGTACCTACGAATTTCAATGGCAAATTGGGCATGCTGTGGCAGTTTAGAAGATACTTGTTGTGATATAGTTTTGTTTTAAGGTGTTGGTCATAGGCAGAAATAGAGACTTGGGAGATTATTCCCATATTTTTTGTAAACTGTTTTTGATAATTCCTACAGGGATGTTTTACCCTGTGGTCTTTAAATACTTGTTATTTTTTGTAATGAACCCATCATCACTTTTGGGAGAAGAAAGACTTTGGACTTATGAGGATACAAACTGGGATGAAATTTGATGATTTGTAACAGCTTTAGCTTTCAATATATCAAACTTTTATTTCAAGTTTTCTTCATATCAGTTTGCAATCAATTATCGACTACTTTAGTTATCATAATTCTTTGCAGGTTGATGTGATTTGGCTTATGTGTTGTCCATGTCTGATTTCTCTTATTTTAAAGTACAACAATTACTTTGTTTCAATTTAGAGAATTAAAGGTTTGTCTTCTTCAGGGATGATTTTAAGGATGGAAATTTATATTAAAATGTAGAAACATGGGCTAATCTTACTAGTCCTTAATATGCAAAATATAAAATGTTTGGYGATAGTTTTGTAAAAATATTCAAATTTCTAAGGATTTTGTATAGTTTATACAAAATTTTGGCGATAGTTTTGTAAAAATATTCAAATTTCTAAGGATTTTGTATAGTTTATACAAAATTTTGGCGATTTTTAAGGCAAACTAATTTTATTCTATGGAATTTGGGCGAATCGTTTTTAGAAAAAATGGAAATTAGTGAATCTTCTTTTGGGAAAAACCATGGAAAATTAGCCCATTTGTGAAATTTAGCCCCTAAAATCATCTATGGTCTTCTTCATTAAATGAATCATTTTGTACAAATCTTCGCATACGGGTTTATCTAATTGTGATGATTTGTAAATTATAAGATTGTTGTCATTTTTTATGTCTTGTTTGTCTTGTTGTTTATATTCAAAGAGCATTGTTGCTTCCTGTTTACAAGAAGCTTGTGGAAAATCTGGTGTGGGTTTCCTCTCATCGAACAGTTGAATCAGATACTTTGCACGGGACAAATTGGAAAGCGTTACTTCAGGTTAGATCGTTATTTGCAATTTGATAGATAATAAATTCGAGAATTTTCAGTAGTATAGATAGATGTATAGTTTAGTTTTATAGTACAGNTGGTTTGATTGATTTGTATACATAATCAAAATCTGTCAAAATCAACACTTTTAGGTGCTTCAATGATATTTTTGGTAGCACACTGGAGCTTTTACAGGCAAGAAATAAATGACTTAATTTACCCATGATTTTACCGTTGCTTCTAGATATGTTGCCCCAGAGTATGCAAATATAGGGCTGTTGAATGAAAGAAGTGGCGTGTATAGTTTTGGGGTCCTCCTCCTAGATTCTATCACTGGACGAGAACCAATTGACTATGGTAGATCTATAGGAGAGGTACGTCTATATTACATTATAACTGTATGCATTTTCTAGGTATAACTAAGAGGCTAAAAATGGAGATACACTCATAAAATTCACATTGGAATAATTACATGGGCTCATGCTGCAGGTGAACCTTGTTGATTGGTTAAAGATGGTGGTAGGGAATAGACACTTTGAATAAGTTCTAGATCCAAATCTGGAAGTAAAACCATCTACACAAGCTCTCAAGAACCCTGTGCTCCACACTTTTGGAGGTTCATGTTAATATCTTGCATATTGCTTTGGTCACCTCTGNCAACATTGAAATTCCATAATGGTTATGATATTATTAGTTGCTAGGTTTGATTAATTTTGTATGGTTCTGCTATGGATGTCATTTAGAGAAGAGGAGATGAACATGTAGTTAGACAGAAGTTCATTTTTAAAGTGATTTGCCATGCACAAATTTTGCATACCTCATATTTTAGGTCTTCATGCTTGTGGAGATGATACCAAGAGTAATCTCATTAAGATAGAAGCTGTGACAACACATTTCATTGGGTAAAAGTTTGAAGGATCTGTTAGACTTGTATGAACTTAATGTCAGTTCATTCACCATACTGGGTCTTTTTATCTCTTAGACACTCTTGAAAGAAAAAACCAAACCTTTAGTGCGAGGGAAAGCCTAAGGAAACTATTAAGTGGGTCACTAGCTGACACCTATATGACTTACTCCTCCTTTGGGCTTGGAATGACTATTAGGTCTTGATATTGATATTGTATTTTTTTTTAAATACCTACACAAAGGTGGCAATTTTGACATCTTTCACTCTCTTCCCATCGTTATTGCCATGTCCAAGACATCTCTCTTTCCACCTCCAAGATTGTCGCTCCCATAGCAACCATGTCGGAGCTGGTAACTCTAGGTCGTCATTGTTGCCACTTGATGGATGTTGTTCTTGCCACGTCCAAGAGCGTCTCTCCCATAGCAACCATGTCGGAGATAATACCTCATCCCATCGCTCTTACCAACTTCAAAACATCTCTCTTGCCACCTCTAAAACGTCTCTCTTGCCACCTTTAAAATGTCTCTCTTGGCACCTTAAGAAAGTCTCTTTTGCCACCTTTGAAACGTCTCTCTTGCCACGTATGAAGCGTCTCACTTTCCATGTTTGAAACGTCAGTATTTCCACATTTGAAACGTCTTGTTTTCCATGTTTGACACGTCGGCATTGCCACGTTTGAAACGTCCCTAGACGTCGGTCTTACGACATCAATATGGGGCTGGACAATCCAATTTATGATGACACGTGGCATCATATAACATCGCAATACAGACGAAAACTAGGTCATCGGAAAATCAACGTCCTATGAAACAACGTTTGAGGGGGTCCAAGGTTTGTCGGTCTTCCGAAAATAGAAATTGGCAATTGCATCGAACGCGCCGTCAGAATTTGACCCAAATGCACTAGTGTCGATAGGGTATAATTGGAACTTGATGAGGGTTTTGAAGTCCTTCCACCTAGTTACTAGTTAATCACCCTCCATCCTAAGTGTTTCCATGTGGCTTTCCCACCAAGTTAAATCATTTCCCTCTAAATTCAATTCAGCAAATCAAATCTTATGCCCTTCATCTATATGGTGAATTTTAAAATAAACTCTTAGTTGTTGCAACCAATGATTCAATTTTAATGCAACAATCTCACCTTGGTATGGTTCTATGCCCACTTTGGCTTCCATATTGAATAGGGACAATGAAGGGTTCATGGAACTCAAACTTAGCTTCTATTTCTCATATTATTTCATGACTCGTTTCTTGAGACTTCCTGTTATTTCGATTTCCCCTTCAATATGTTCTCTGAGTTAGAGCCTCCATCATCTATGAAAGGTATGAGCTTGCTTTCTAGAGATTCCATGAGGAGGTTCATATTGCGATTGATGTCGACAAATTTTTCTTCCAACTACTCAAATATCTCTTTCCCTGGATCTCGAAGGTCATTATGAACATACTTGTACTCCATGGCTATGGTTTTTGCAACTCCTCTTTAATATGATTTCTAGATTTTGCAACTTCCCACAAATAACCAAGAGAAAAACCCTCTTTGATACCGATATGATCTATAACTACCATGTATATTCCATTGGAACATCTCATCATAACACATCTAATAAAATACTAAAGTCTTTAATACTAAGGCTATTTTTCCTTTAGATCTCCATAATATTTAGTTATTAATTTTCTGCTTATGCATGAAATAGATACAAATGAGGAAAATAAAGAAAAGTAAAATACAATAACGCCATCCAAAATAAAACACAAGATATGACCTTGGAAACCCAATACAAGAGAAAACCCAGCTAGAAGGTGAGGCTGCTTTACTCTCTTTTCTCTGTTATAGAAATGATGCAAGTACAAAGAAAGAGGCAAAAAAACCATCTAAGATTTAATGTGTCTCACTTTTTGTGGTATGCAAACCTTATTGTTTCTTACAAATTAATGATCCTATTGTAGACATGAAAGTGGAATTGTAAGGGAATATGTGTAGTAGTATGAAGGGAATTTTAATCACTTTTAATAGGTGTTAGTGAGTAATTTATTTTTATCCCTTTCATGAACTATGACCTTGTTCCTCGATATTGCTATGTGCATGAAGCATGAAATATTCTTTTGTGCATTATGTATTTTGGTTTGGATGAGTGGGTTGCTCCATTGTTGAGAATCCTCCTTGGTTTTTGGTAGCACTCAAACTAGTGAAATCTTGAAAGAAGATTTGAAGGTAGACTTGACTTGTTGGCCACCATAAGTAAGTAAATATCAAGCAAAACCATGACATATATAGAACCCTCCTTCCATACGTTGAGAGGAGGAGAAAGATGGGAAGTTTGCACTCAACATCTCATTATTCCTACCATTATTAGTTGGTTGTATCGTGTGTTAGGTAAACTGAGAACATAGGGAGAATAAAATCCTTGTATCCATTCAGAGGATGTAGGTCTATACATAAGACAACCAATAATTTAATCTATGGATCCAACCTGATGAGGGATATAGCAGAAAGGGGATTGCAGTTGTTTGTTGACAAACATGTTAAACCTAAGAGCAGTCCTTGCACTCATAGGAAGAGCACATATCCTTTTATAGGGTAGAGGACAAAGGCCTACTATCCTTTTTGAAGACAATGTCCTCTATATAAGATTGAAAAAAAACTTAGAAGTTAAATTCCATAGGGGATTTGTGTTGGTGAATCAAGTGGGATATAAGTCCCTAATTTATGTATCATGATTTCAAAAGATATTTGAATCTATTCATCCCACAGTACTATCGAAGTTTTCCTAGATTTCTCTTCTAAGTCTCGCACACTGAGTATGAGCTCTACACAATTGTGCATTGGTCTTGGATTGTGTTTAGTAATTTTAGCTTCTTCTGAAATCATTCCTTCCAATTATTTCACTAGAGCACCAAGTAGGTCACATTCCCACTAGTCTCTAAAATGTCCTTCACACATTTTTTTAACCCCTTTCGTAAGTCCTTCAAGTCATAAAGGAGGAAACATATGTTCATACAATAGAAGTGCATGATGAAAATTTTAATCAATGCAGAGGTATTCCCAGAATAGGGACATGCAAAGAAGGCTACAGAGGGATCCTATTCTCCTTTGCATGAGCATTGTCATCTGGAGCCTTCCAATATGATATTAAACACCCAAACCTCCAATTTGTCCCACATGCAGGAACGTGTGCAAACATCACATTGTTCATTGCAACTTCAAATGTATGTAGAGTGAATGAGGTAAGACAGTGGTGAGATGATATTCTTCACTCTTGAATGCATGCAATATGAAATGTGTTGGCTACCATTCCTTTGTGATTACATAATCAACATAGTTGAGCTACCTTTATGTTTCAATAACATAGTCGAGCTAGCTTTATGTTCTAGGAATGTTTTCATTGATGTAACATCATTATGATGATCATTAAATCACTCATCACTTTGTGAATTTCCATGGCTATGTAACTTTTCCATATCCTATTTGTACTAGTAAGATAATCCTTGAAACACAAAAAGGACCTCTACCTCATTATTATTTGTGATAATACATATCCCCTTAAGTATTATAAATCTTAATTTCCTTTAATATTATAAACTTGTGCCCCCCGGATGGGGTATTAGTGTGCACCACTTGGCCATCAAAGGAGCTGGCATCTATCACCTCTCCACGGGACATGTGATCGACACATGCCATCCCCTCCAACACTTTTTTAAATGTCCCTCCAAAATTAATTTCTCCTTATGATTCCAGCCACCCTCCACTACTGCAGTGCGTCCCTCGCTGGTTATTCAATTCGATAGTAGCGAAGGCCTGCTTACCAATACCTCTACGTGTGTGGGAATTTTGTCTGTAGGAGCCATATTATGTTGATGGCTCACCTCTACGTACGCCATTCTTGTTCCTCTTTCTTGGCAGCTCCTACTCTGAGGCACTATCCCTGGTGCCCTTGGTCGATTCTATGTTCTCTCCTTCAACGCTATCCATGGTTCCCCTAGTTGATTCTTCGTTCTTGTAGGCTATGCCTCAGTAGAGAGGAAATCCCAAAAGGGGTCCTCTCTGGTATCGAAGAAGAGCATCCATGGATCATCGTTCGACTATGCTTGCACCACCCCCTAACCCCTCACCCCAGGTGTTCGCTCACCCCTCCCTGGAACATCCGAGCCTCCCACTGTTGTCTTTGCCTTGGGCATGTAGGGTGGAATGGTTCGACCTGCAAGGGAATTCACTAGCCTTTGAACCTGGTCCTATTTCATACATCTCTTTACCTTCACAACCAACTCTGGCACAACCATCTCCACCCACCTTGCCACCCTCCACCCTCTCCGCTCTCATGCCACCTTCCTCCCATTCCACTCCCACACCACCACCTTCTCCCCGCGACTCACCACCACCTTCTTTTCCTTTTCCATTGTTGGAAGACCTCCACATTCAGATGGATGAATTATGTGTCTAGGAAGAACCGCCTATTCCAATGCCCCACTTTTGCTCGGATGGTGCATTGTGCGCCTCATGCTCGTATGCTTCTTGCTCAAGGTATCGAGACTCGGTCTCGATTCTCTAGAACCTGGTATTCTCTATCCCTCAAGACATTGAAAATATTTTCTTTCGTATGGAGCACCTCGGCCAATGTGTAGAGAAATTGGAAACTTTGTTAATGTTCATGCTTCGATCCATGCAAGCGCAAGATTTGGACACCGCTGCACCAGTGGGCATTATACTTGTTACGACACCATAGATGGACAATGCGGGCAACGTGAGCTTCACTTGGGATGTGGGAAAGCAAGCCAAGGAAGTTGAAACCACCAGTGCACGCCACGGACCATGAAATTCAAAGAACGACCAAGTGTATGCATGCATTTTTTTCTATTTCCAATACCTTTAATTTATATATTGGTCAGAGGAAAACCTTTTTAGAATTTTGTCAATTATCTAACCATATGGACTATCAAATTGGTTTCCCTACGGGGCGATTTAGACATGAATGTTTAAGCTTTCTCTGACATGTTAGGGCCTTGGTCGAGCTGAATTGGTTTCTCTTCAGGGCAATTCAACATACTCTTATCTCTGAGATTATTGTGGATACTGTAATTTTGCTTCATGACAGGTATTATATAGTTTCTTACTTACAAAAAAAAGAAAGATTATAAACTTGTGCACCTACCACTCATAACTTTGAGAAGTGACTAACTAACTTTGACAAATACTTTTTATACTATTAAAATAAGTCTTAAAATGCAACAAGAACCTCTACCTCATTGGTTATGGTAATGCCTATTCCTTATAATCTTACTTTTCTTTAAAATTGTAAACAACTCCTACACCTACAACTTTATATTAAACTTTTGTTATAATGTTATTAGTCCATGCCAAGGGACTATAGCATTGAGTTTGTAATTGATTTGACATTAATTTGTTTTTTCATTTTAAATTTGAGTATGAAAGCTATTGTTTAACCTAAGAAAATAAATATATATTTTGTATACAATAATTTATTTTTATTTATTTTTCTAATTTTTGATTGGTTAATATATTTGAAATCTTATTATTACCTTCACATTTTTGGATATTTAACATTAATTATATAATTAATATACTTGGTAAAAGTATCACTAAATCCATACACACTTGTTATAGAAATGCGGATGCTCTAACTTGACTTAATGAATGTATTAATGTACCATTGCCGGGAAAACGGGATTTACAATGGGAAAAAGAGATTTACAATGGGTGTACAGTTTGACTTAATATAGAGAAAACGGGATTTACAATGGGAAAAGGAGATTTATAATTTGACTTAATATAAATATCTTTTTCTCAATAATAGCGGGATATTAAAGTTTTGATGGTACCAAGCTACCAATGTCTTTGTATTGTACCCAAAATAATTGAGCAAGTAACTGC
>JZKD02S1296378.1:0-11981 GCA_000966675.3 Picea glauca | reverse complement strand
AACAACCCTTCTAACTAGAAAATAAGCAATTAAGAGATGACGTCAAGCATTTATTGAGCTATTGTTGATTGAAAATACTGTTGGCTTGGTCATTATTATAGACATTGATGAATTGGTGATCTTACATAAGCTATTTTGCAAAACGTTGACCTCATTTTGCCTATTATATTGCTTATTAAATGAAATCAGATAGTCAAGAAGTACTAACCCTTTGAATTATAACCTGCAAATATACATATAGTGTTGTTATTGTCTTGTTTCGGGCGGGTGTTCTCAACAGGGACTTCACTTCTTTATTGGTTGATTAGCTGGATTATCTGATATTGGTGGTAACCTGCAAGGAGGGATAACCTTACTTATTGACCTTATATCCTTTGCCTCTTCAAACCCCAGGTTACCGGGGACGTCTCCCCTGGGCTAACCTCCCAAAAGAGAAAGAACCTCCCCATCGAGGTGACAGTGGGTGGGGAAGGTTCCTGTTACGCTAGTTTGTCGACTATCATGTAGCCTGTGACCTAAAATACAAACTACACGATAACACAATAGATCAAAGAATGTATATCAGAATGACTATGCAACAATGGAAATGAGCAGTTTAAGGGAAAATATGATTTGGGATTTAGGGAATGAATCATGGAAAGTGTTACGTATGAGGGGCCTTTTTCTGTATGCATAACATTCGATTAATCATAGTGAAATCATTCTTTTCTTTAAGGAGAAAAACTCGGGTGTGATCTTTTTGAATCTCGGAGCGGAGGGAAGAATAGGAAAGCAAAAAGCAGGGATAAAAAACCAATAATCTTATCTAACAACAGTATTGGAAGCAGATAGAAATTTCAATGATGTCCTCAAGGAGGGACATCATGACAGTTGTGTAAAATTATTTTTATTGATTAACAATACTTGCAGAATAGCATCGTTGTGGCAAAATTGATCTAGAATTTATTTCTGACAAGAAAGAAGTCAATAAAAGATATAAAACAACAGAAAGAAATAAACAACGAAGCAAAATCAAAGCAATGAAACAAAACTATAATACAGAAGTAATTACATACAACATTTAAACTTTCAAGTTGGTCCCACATAGTGTTTTAAGTGGGAACCGTTGGTGATATAGGAAAATAACTGCTCTTCCAAGTCCTTTAGAATATAGGAATTTGCGCCCAGGACAAAACGATTTTAAAAGGACCCAACCATAACTTTTGAAACTTCGAATGCCTTCCTCTATCAGTGTGAGATGAATCCCACAGCAAGACTTTCTCATTGACCTTAAATCCGACATCTTTTGCACTCTTATTGAAATATATCTTGACAGTTTGTTGTCTTTTATTTATGTTTTCCAAGGCAAACGTCACTTGTTCCTCTAAAGCCAATAGTGCATTTATCCTCTGAGGAATATTAGAAGAATTCAATTCTTCCATCTCTAGCATCAGCCTTAAAGAAGAAAGTTCAAGCTTGGTAGGCAGAATGGCTTCTTGACCATAAACAAGATGAAAGGGGGTGTAACCAGTGCTCACCTTGGTGGTAGTGTGATCTGCCCAAAGGGCGTAAGTGAGGAGGGTGTACCATTGATGAGGCTTATCTTCGATGAGCCTCTTGATAATTCTAACCAGATTTTTGTTAGTAGACTCGACTCGCCCATTTCCTTGAGGGTAATAAGCTAATGAGGTAAAATGTTTAACTCCCAGTTTAGCTAGAAACTGAGTAAGCTTAGTAGAAATAAAAGCACGATCGTTGTCTGTAATAATCTCTAAAGGAAGGCCAAATTTGGAAAAAAATATTAGTTTCAAGGAAAGAAATAACCTGCTCATCCTGCGAATGCTTAAGTGGGATAGCTTCAGTCCATTTCGTAAAATAATCTGTAGTTGTCAAGATGAAAACTTGTCCTGCTGAAGATGGAGGATTAAAAAGACTAATAAAGTCCAGACCCCATTTTGAAAAAGGAAATTCAGGGAGGACAGGTTGTAAAGGCATGGTAAAAAGATGTTCTTTCCGGGAGAACTTCTGGCACTTGTCACAAGATCTTGAAAAATTATAAGAATCACGAAAAATTGAAGGCCAGTAGTACCATTTTCTGATCATTTTAAAAGCAGTAGTTTTAACAGAAAAGTGGCCACCTACATGAATAACAGAATTTGAATATCCATGGGTTTCTTGTAAGAATTTATGTGCTTCCTCATTATTTACAGAACGAAGTAACATACCATCGGCAGATCTCCTAAACAAGAAGTCTCCTAAAATGACATATCTAGAAGATTCAAGAAGGAGCCTTCTCCTTTGATGAGTATCTAAATTATCTAGACATCTCTGATTTTGCAAGTAATACATCAGATTTTTGTACCAGGGATGTTCAGTTACAGGAAGGATTTGACTGTCAATGTAAAATAGTGTTGACAGAGAGCTATCATGTTCATCCATTTCTTCACTTGCTTCAGCATGTTGAGCTAACTGAAGGCGTAAGTCACATCCCTTAATAGTTTTTGAAGTCATGATGGTTAAATCATGCTTTTGGATCTTGGCAAGCCAATGTGGAAGCTTCCCTGAAAGATAAGTATGTGAGAGAAAAAAACTTGATAGCAGGTAAAGGGACTTTTACTAGCGTGTGCTTACCTAAGATAAAGTGGTGAAATTTCTCCATAGCTTTAACAAGAGTGAAAAAATATTTTTCAATATAAGAATATATGAATTCATCATCTGATAATCTTTGACTCATGTAAGCTATTGGTTTTTCGTTATTCTAGTCATCACATTGTATGAGGATAGCAGAGACTACTTCCTCTGTGACATTAGTGTATATAATAAACTCTTTCTCAAAATCTGGCATCGCCAAAATCGGTGCGGAACTGATTGCCTTCTTGATCCTTACGAAAGCATTCTCGACGTCGTCAGTCCAAGAAAAGGAGAAATCTTACTTGAGAAGATTGTGAATTGGTTTGACCATTACAAAAAAATCAAGAACAAACCTATGAACAAAGTTGATGATGCCCATAAAGGCTTGAACCTCCTTTTTGGAAGTAGGAGCAAGAAGATTTAGGATAGCAGCAATCCTTTCGGGATCTATGCTTATTCCTTAATCAGAGACTATATGCCCAAGGAGCTTTCCTTGGGTAATGTCAAAAATAGACTTAGAAGGATTTAAAGAAATGTTGAATTCCTTCATCACATGAGAACCATTCTAAGATGACCAAAATGATCTAATCGATTCTTTGAATATACAGTCAAGTCATCAAGATAAATCTGAATAATCTTACCGATCAGATCGTCAAAATCTAGCTGCATAGCTCTTTGGAAAGTGGCACAAAACCAAAGTCACATCTTTGATTTCATCAATGGTCGATTGTTGTAAATTATTATAAGAGAGCATGTTTCTCGCATTTTCATTTGTACAAGACAAGCCTAACTCTTCCATAATAATGTTTGACATTATGCTTGGGCCCAAACCGCCGTCAATCAGACAAAAATGGGTTATTTTTTCCATAATCTTTACATAAATGAAAAATGGAGGATTTTTTACAGTGTGTCTAAAACTATTTACACCTACTTTATTTACATTAGAATCCTCTTATTTTACCTCTTTAGAGAGATTGGCTATGGTGGAAGCTTTCCCTTCCATGAAATTTTTTAGATGCTTTTGTTGTTTAGGGACGACAACCATGTCCAGAAGAGTAGCAATGGCCTTGATATTAGCCAATTGATTGAGAATGTTGTATATCGAAGAGGGAAGAGGGGAGGGAGTTCCTTGACTGTCAGGGGTTTTAGTAACTTGTACAGTAGCAGTTGGTGAAGTCGAGCTTGGGCTAGTAGAAATACGAGGAGGATCATATTTTTCTTTTGAAGCATAGGAATTATTCCTAGTGTTTGTGATCATGACATCCTTTGGTTCTGTGAAATCTAGAACAACAATGGTAGTTTCAGGCCTTTTGCCAAAGATTTTATCTCTGACACTCTTCTTTACCTCACAAGTACTTTCCTCATTGTGTTTCTCGCAAAAGTTACACCAGCTGCGAGGCATGATGACTTTAGGCTAAAATTTGTTTTCATTTGAATTATTAAAGGGTGGTGAAGAAGAAGATGAGGCCCCAGGAGTAAGTGAAGGGGAATTTCCCTTTCTCGCATATGCTATCATTCTGTTATTCATATCTTGTACAAGTTGTAAGAGGGCGGACATGTTTGTTTTCTTAATTGAGTTTCCTTTGGGAAGCCCTGTTCTTTCAAGTTGTTCTTCATACTCTAGGCAAGTATGCAGAGCAAAACCAAGATTGTCAATAGATTTTTCTTCAAGCCTATGACGGTAGGGGGAAGGTAGATCATTATAGCAATGCATAAAATCGGCTTGGTTCTAAGGGAGAATAAGTTCGGGGATTTGGTTATATAGCTTGATGAAACGTAAGTTGAAAGACTTGATAGTCTCACCGTCTTTGTACGCAATGTTATTATATTCCCGTAATTGTTCGGCTGGGCTTTTAGACTGCCCATAAGTATATTTGAACCACTAAACTAACTCCTCCCAAGTGGAAAGAATCTTAGGAGGGAGATCAAAGAAATTTCTCGTTGCTTTCCCTTCAAGGAAATTAACGAATAAGTGAATACAAGTATCATTGTCATTAGCTACTATATTGTGACATGCATTAGAGAATGCCACCAAGTGTTCATTCGTAGTGACTGTGTTATTTCTTGAAAACCTAGGGAGGTGATCTTTGAATTTTGTAAGTGAACGGGTAGCAGGTGTTAGGTTCAGAGGAGAGGAGAGGATACATGCCATAGGGTAGTAGTAGATTTTTCTTCGAATTGAAAGAGTCCATACTTCTTTATGACCTTGGTGGGGTTGGTAGTAGATTGGACATGGACTTGATGGCTATACAAGCTACCAATCATTGACAAGGTTGAAGGTTGAGACGAAGAAACACCTCTAGTGCCACCAGAGCCACCCACAGATGTCATTTTGTGAATGATGGGTAAGGGAGAGAAAGACAAACTAGTTGAATAAGACAAAGTTCTCCTTAGAGTACCTTGTTGGGTTGAAAAAACAATGTTTCTTCTTCCTATTCCAGTGATAGAGTTGATCTCAGGTGATAAACCTCTTCTTTTCCTAGAGATGTGAGGGTTTAAGGACATGAAAAGAATATCAAAAATTTAAGAAAAAGAAAGCTATAGTTGATTCTTAGGTTGCCTTTTCCTAGCCTCCCAACGTTCTCTGACACTTATGTCTTGTTCAATTACTGCCCACGAGCTTTCAACCTCAACACGGGTGTTAGCGATTTCTAAGATGGTATTGAATAAGGTTAAAGCAATGTTGGTCTGGTCTTTAAGACTGGACTCAATATTGGGTTGCCTTGTAGCAGATACTGTCATGAAGGAACGAAAACAATCAAAGAATCGAAAACAGAAATATTCAATGATAATCACGAATACAATCAACCAGAGAGATATGGAAGATCTCCCCAGTATGGTCGCCAAATAAATGTTGAGGAAAAGATATGAATTCTCTTACTCAAGCATTTTCGAATCTTGCCTGGATAAGACAAGATAGTCGGGAATATCACCCTATGTTTTATAGGCTCAAAAATATTTCCCAATCCACAAGTATTAATTACAAGGGTTTAGGTTGATTTTTTAATGAAAAGAATGCTGCAAAATAACATAAACTTTTTATATAAGTTTCTGAAAAATATATAGATTACAGAAATTAAATGTGGAGACCAAAAAACAAAAGTAACCAAGTCACAGATACACACAAATGAGATAGAATAACAATATGCTTTATTTCATTTTGATATGTCAAAAAGTGTTTTTCTCTTACAAAACCTTGTGAGGGCATGGACCAAAGTCTAATTTAGAAAACCCTGATGAAAACCATACAAAAGGACTCCGACAATAAGTAAAAACTAAACTTTATAATCTGGATCAACTTGTCACAGACTGTTGTTAATTTGACTCTGCAAAATATCATTTATCAGCTATGAAACTTAATTGATAAACAAACAAATATACATAGACTATCAAGGATGGATCAACACCTCTAAAACAATAATCTAAATTATTTGGTTCAGTTATGAACCTTGTTGTCTACAATAGGATGTTTTTGTCAAAAAGAGAACTAGGCCTTTAATGAACTCAAGAATGAATGAAAACTGAAACTGTCTCATGAAAATAAAAGAACAAACCTTAGTCTTGCTTTCTCCTTCTATTCTCTCCTTGTTTCTTCTTCTCATTTGGCTTTTATGCCTTCCAAATAAGTTGAAGTAGTTCAACTACTTTCTTTAGTTGAGTTAGTTTGACTTAACTAATTTAGTTTAGGAGAAATAATAATAATAATAATAATAATAAAGGGTATTTATTTAATAATAACTAGGTAGGTGGGGACCCCTTGTGACTCCCTTCTTTTATTCTTTTCAAATTATAAAATAAAGCACAATTGGATAATCATTTAAACACATGCCACCTTGTAACTCCTTTAAATACCTTCAAAATTTGAATAATTAAATATCAGAAATAATTCAAATTATATCCAAAAATATGTAAATATCCACATTATCCAAAAAAAATAGCTTGCTATCCAAACTTTTTGCAGACCATTGTCTTCGACAACTCAATCATAAAAACACATAAATTAAAATCCATACTTGCCACTTTGAGAGACAATATTTATTTTATCATTGTTGTCCCCATTTGACTTCCCGGGAGTAGCCTTTGGTTGATTTGAACCTTGAGGATGTATCTCACTAATAACATGGGAACAATCATCCTTCAGATGCATACGGGATGACACTGATTTTGAAGAGTCATTTGAAGGAGAAGAAGGGGAGGCAACAACTTTGCCTTTATCTTGCACATGGGGGACATCAGTTTTAAGCCTTTTACTAGCATGAGAGGATTGAACAAGTGAATGCACAGGGGAAATTTGAACATGAGGATTTACAAGTGGTGGAGGAGGTAATGACAAATCAGGCTAGCCACGATGGTGAGAGATAGTCGGATTGGCAATCTCTTGCCATCCATCATTTGTAGGAACTTTTGGTTGCAAGGACACATGAGGAGGCACATGAATACCAGGGATGTTTTGAGGCTGGAAGGGAGGTCTCTTTGGTCGAGGTTGTACTATTCATTTCTTGATCGAGTTAAAGAACCCAGCTTGGAACAACTGGTTCAATTCCTGGGGGTCAACATCAAAATGAATGGAGAATCTAGGCCTTCTAGGCCTTCTGTTCCAGTTACCTCTTCCTCTATTATTTCTTCCATGGCTATCCCTGCTAAAGAAAGTCATCTTGTATGCAACAATTCATCATTAAATAGCCCTTAATAGACCATACATGACATTCTTCTTGCATGAAACAAATTTTGGCTCAGGAATTGACACAAGACCCATGCAAATTCATCCATAAGAAATCATTTAATAATTGCCAAGTGAACAGGGGGTGGTAGGGTTCATGGGAAATCTAGAGGGAGTGTAATGAGCGAAAAAGTGATATAATGAGAGAGGGTAAATACACGAGTACTACTCAACAATTAATAAAATAATTTAACTATGCATTCAAATACCAAAAATATCAGTTGCCATCTATTTATGTGTTATCACTTTTGTTGTTGTTATACAAATTTTTTTATTTTATTTTTTTATTTTTTTATTTTTTTATTTTTTTCAATCTATAGAATAGGGCCGTTGAAATGAAATTGGGATTATGAGGGGGATATAATGAGCGAAAAGTGATAGAATGACAGGGATATAATATGGATATTGTTCATATAAAATAAATCAAATCAAACAATTAAACATAATAATTATCAGCATTCACTTTTAAAAACCACCATCAAACTGTCATTTCTTTTACAAATTATTTGTTGACTATCAAAAAACAACAACTCATATGCTCGGAAATACTCAATTACAATAGCCTTTGCATATATATAATATTTATATAGCAGTCCTATCAACAGTCTTGCAATCAATATGTTGAACATAATAACCCTTTGAACCATAGCCATTCGTATTCCAATGCTAAATCTATTTTCCTTTTAAAACCAATAGAAGATGCACAGTGATCTCAGCCATTTATAGCCAATTCTTGTTCTTTAAAATCAAATAAGAACCTGCACAGAATTAACCACCACTATCCATTGTTTAAACATTGTTGGCATAATCGAACTGGACGTTAGAACTCATAATCGGGCCCTCTGTTCCTTTCACACACAAGTGTCTCTTTTTAAAAATATAATCAACATAGGGATTGATTCAAACAATATTCAATAACTAACATACAACTCTGAGCCCAAACTTCTCATAATTTTGCATGTACAGACTTCTTTTTAAAACTTTCCAATCGAGAAACAGAACCAACTCGTGCCCATTCAAAGCAACAAACACACTGTTATTTTACCCTCGACTGGATTGATACAATATCAAGATCGTGATTAGGGTTTAAACACAGTGAACAAAGAGAAATGACAGTCAATTAAAGGCATAAGTCCTTAGAAACACAGACAACTCATGTTACCACAGAGAAGTAACATGTGACAACTCTTGACATTGAGGGTTATCAAATGACTGTTATCCATCTCCAATAGAGAACGAGAAGAAGTGAACACTTAATAACACTATAAAAAGAATGCCCGAGCACAAACCATGGCCAACCAAAGCATATATAAAGCTTCCATTAAAGTTCTGGGTGATACTAAACCCGACTGTGCAATGCTTCCAAGCGATAGCGATAATGAGGGCAATGCCATGATAATTAACAGCTCAAGGCTCGACCAAGACATGGCAATAAACACTCCAACTCTTAACAGTTCACATTGCAACCCGGAGAATCGAAACATATCAACCACAGAGACAAAAATGAGTGGCAAAAATTAACGCCAAGACTGGTTGTAAAACCCATGCGCAAAACTCAGAGCTTGCTAAACTATAATCATAGGTTCCATGGAGAACCAGACAAAAAACCCCAAGCTAACCGAACATGCTTTTCTATGATTTAACCAATAAACCCATGCACAGACTACACATAGCAAGGAATAACCATTCTTATTTCTTTAAAATGCCAACAACCTAGAATATTCACAAGAAGAACCCACAGACGCAACATCGATACATAGTCCAAAAACTTAAGAAAAACAACACATTTTATTTCAGTAAAGACTACACACAAGGCAACAAATATTGAATAAATATATATGAAATAAGTTGCTAGGCTACATGGAGTGCCTAAGGAAGTAGTTTCAGATAGGGATCCAAATTTTACTTCGAATTTTTGGAAAGGTTTGTTCAAGGGCTTTGGGAAAAATTTAAATCTTAGTACAACATATCATCCAGAGTCAGATGAGGAAATAGAAAGGACTAACAGGATAATTGAGGACATGCTTAGAATGTATGTGATGGATCAACCATCAAAGTGGGAAGATTATTTTCATTTACTTGAGTTTGCATACAATGATGGGTATGAGGCCTCATTGAAAATGAGTCCATTTGAAGCATTGCATGGTAGAAAATGTAACACACAAGTGAGTTGGGAAAATCCAACAGATAGAGCAGTTGTTGGACCAGATTTGTTGAAGGAAATGGAAGAGCGGATGGCAAAGATAAAGCAAAATTTAAAGGCTACCTAGGATAGGAAGAAAATTTATGCAGAAAATAACAGAATTTTTAGAGATTTTAAAGTGGGAGAACATGTTTTTATTAAAAGTAAAGGCAAAGAGAAGTTCGCTAAGAAGTTGCCCAAAGTTGGCAGAGAGATGTTGTGGGTCTTTTGAAATATTAGAAAAGATAGAGTCAGTTGCATACATGCTAGCATTGTTTGCATCCATGATAGTGCATAATGTATTTCATGTGTCATTATTAAAGAAAAATGTGCCTGACCCTAACCATACAATTGATTGGAATGCGATCCAGGTGGAGCACGAAGGGGAATTCCGGGTGGAACCAGTATGCATCCTGGAACGACAATTCAAAGTGCTCAGGAGCAAATCCATAGGGTTGGTAAAGGTTTGATGGACCTATTACGATGCTGAAGATGCTACATGGGAGCATGAAGAAAACATGCAGGAGCTGATCCGTAGGATCTTTTAATGACTATGGTTGAGTTTTAATTTTCCATGCGTTAATTAACCATTTGAGAAAACTTAGTGAAGAATGAGGAAAGAAGAGGAATTATGACAGCCATATACACATTTGTAGATTTGAAATGAAAATATAAACAACAAACCATAACACGCAGATTGATAACGAAGTTCGGCACAACTTTGCCTACGTCTCCGGGCCTTTGTCTATGTGGGGGAGGCTTCTTTATTTATGTTCAAAAGCTCAAAATAACATCGCTACAATGCCAAATGGCTACAAGAATGATCTGGTCATGTTCATCCAGATCTCTAGAACCCTGCAAATAAAATGGCATGCAAAACGGACGTCCAGAGCTCCCAGAAATGGCCCGACAACGTCTGCTCCTCAATATCTTCCCTGCAACAAAATGGCTTTGGCTTGGCTTCTCCTCAGCATAACTCTTCTCTGACTGCTGCTTCATGGCCTCAAACAGGCCTGGTTTATATAGATTTGAAGTTGGTTGCTCATCTCCAACTTCCTCCCAAAATTTGGGCTCCAAAAATACCCAATATCTCCCAAAAATGGAGAAAATCAACAAATATTAGGCATAAAATCATTTAAAAATCCAAACATTATAACCAAAACCCACTTTATTTTAAAAATAGGCATTAATCCCCCGAGGCCTTGGTGCGCGCCCTCTTTTTGCGGTCACATGGCTTGATTTGGCCAAGCGCTAGCCCATAGACTAAGCGTTGGCCCCTGTCCTGCGCTGACTCCCGGTCGTGTGGTGCTGCAATAGGCCCATGGGCTATGAGTTGGAACCTCCCGCGCGTTCTTAGTTGATTAGATCCCGGGTCATATGGAACCGCCCGGGGACCGGGGGCCAGTCACTATCCCAATTATCCGTTGCGTTGGCTCCTGGTTACATAACATACATTTGCGCCGAGGGATATGTGTTATGTGTTGAACCGTGGGCTGGGGCTAAGCCCCGGCCCACTCCCCCGCTGTTTCAAACCTTGTTTCAACATAAATAAAAGTCATTCCATATAGTTTACAAGAACCACCAGCCCTGCCAGTCCATTACCCGGTCAATAGGTCGGGGGTTCGACCCCCGTGCACTCCAACAAATTTTATATAAACCAACAAACCAATCACGGGGTGCCACGTGGAAGCCCTTGACTGGGCCACGTGGCACCTCAACAACCAACCAAAACATGCCACGTGTCAGTCGCTGATTGGTCCACGTGCCTACCACGTCAACTGTCGTATTGTCATGTCACCTTGCCACGTCAACTGTCGTACTGCCATGTCACCTTGCCACGTCAACTGTCGTACTGCCATGTCACCTTGCCACGTCAACTGTTGACGTCATCTGTGCCACATGTCACCCTTACAGTGGTGACACGTGTCACCTCTGGATTGGTCCAACTGTCTGCCCGTACGTCCAAATCTGCCTGACACGTGTCGCCTCCTGGAGCTGCCACGTGTCGCCTTCCGGGATTGCCACATCAGTTGTACTGACCGTACGGTCTGCACAGTCAGCATGCCACGTGGACTGTACAGATTGTACAGCCATCCCTTTTTTTTACATGTTTGGCTTTTCGGACAGAACGCGATATCTTGCTCATACGGAGCCTGTTTGACGAAGTAAATATACCGCCAGAATCAGGAAGATGAGATGGACGCAATGGCGTTGGTTTCATCGTATTCCGAGCACTTTCATTTTTGAGCATTTTTAAACCCTAGCAGGCTTCTGGATCCGATTTCGGATCACACCTCCCCACAAAAAGACCTTTTGGTCCCCAAAAGGTTACTGACCAGTCAACAAGCTCGGGATAGGCCACCCGGCTTGTCCGCTGTCTCTGAACTCTGTCCTGTGCACCTGTCTCATCAAGATCAACTGTAACACAATCATGACAACTGACAGTATATTGTTAGCCATTTGAACCCT
>JZKD02S1296356.1:0-11981 GCA_000966675.3 Picea glauca | reverse complement strand
TATCTTAGTTGTTGTGTGTCAAATAAAATTTTAATGATAATAGCAAGTTTGGAATTTAATATCTTAGTTGTTGTGTGCCAAATAAAAATTTAATGATAGTTGGATGTTTTCTTTCCTTTCATTTTAAGTTTTATGCAAATTTTAAGTGAATTTTTTATTTGGGAATGATTACGGGGCACCAAACAAGATTGAAATTATATTCAGGAATATGTTTCCAACATTTTATCATCAGCCTTATTCAACTATCCATCATTCTATTATAACTACCGTCTATGATTCAACTATCCATCATTTTACTATAATTGTCCTCTACATGCTCAAATTTTGATGCCCAAGACCAATGCAAACTATAAGGTAGCATCTCAATAGATTAAACTCTATAACATCTAATATATACATAGAATGAGACAACTTCAATTAAAAAAAAGTTTGTCCTATAGAACAATAGCATTCAATTTGCTAAGGGTTCAAACCACGTTACATAGTATGACAGAGACTGTAGGAAAAGTGCTCAAACCACATTACCTAATATGACAGGGACTACAGTGAAATATATGACAGAAGTCTCAATCACACCATATGACCTATTAATGATGACAACTATTTAAAATTATGATGAATGATTTTTGACAAATCATTAAATAAATTAAAAAATATGAAAAAAAAATAACATTCTAAAAAACAAAAACATCAAATTCTAAACTTGATAAATATTTAAAGAAAAACATTCAATTTAAAAAAACATATTCATGGTCCATAAAAATTTCAAATTGTTGGTAAACCACACTGATATAAACATACAAACAATAATATAAAAATATCAAATAAAAAATAATATTTATATTATAACATCATACAAATATTTAAGAATAAACATACAAACATTAAAATAAATTATCAAATGAAAAATAATATTTATATTATAATATCATATAAATATTTGGGAATAAACATACAAACATTAAAATAAACTTTCAAATAAAAAATAATATTTATATTATAACATCTATACAAATATTTGTTAATTAATTGAAAATAATTTAATGACAAAAGAAAATAAAAAATTATATTAAATAAAAATTAATATTTATACTATAATGTCCCATAAATATTTCTCTAATTCAAAATACAAATATTTGTTAATTAATTGAAAATAATTTAATGACAAAAGAAAATAAAAAATTATATTAAATAAAAATTAATATTTATACTATAATGTCCCATAAATATTTCTCTAATTCAAAATAATATATGAAAACAATAAATGAAAATAAGTTAGATTAGATTAAAGACAATATGCAACTTAATTTCTACTTTATAATTTATAAAGTATTTTAATAAAAAAATTAAATGGTTTTATTTTATGTTTCTTGTTTTTAAAATTATATGATAATTGTAAAATAATATATAATAGAATTTCTATTAACAAGTTTTCTTTAGAGGTATCCTGTAAAAAGAATAATAGAATGATTAACCTTTGGTTTCCTAATTCCATGGACACCATTCATATTGTCCCTACAGAGGATGTAGTGTTTTCTTTGGATGACATAGAGTTCAGGCTTAAGCGTCTTGTAAATAGGAAAACTAAGGAAATTGAAGGCTATCGAGCTGATTTTTTTTATAATCGGAGGGTTTGTCTTCATCCCTCACATACACACGATCTTCAATTTACCAATCAAGCAGGGCTTCCCTAAACCATTGACACAAAGCCTCATTGTTCCTATTTTTAAAAATGGGGATAGAAACATTCCCTCTAGTTATATGACCATTATGATTAGCTCGATTTTAGCCAAGCTTTATGGAATTATTTTGGAAAAGAAGATTAGCCTTTGGCTAGAAAGTCACAGTAAAAAAGCTAAAGGCTAGGCCAAGTTTAGGAGATATCATTAAACTGTGGACCATATTGTTACCTTTAGGATCATTGCAGTGGAGTTATGAAATACTAAAACCAATCATTTTTGTTTTTTTGTTGAATTTAGAAACACTTTTGACACAGTTATGAGGAAAAACCTTTGGAATAGGTTGGAAGAGATAAATGTTCCTTTTGAGTTGAGGGATGCTGCAATAAGGCTATATGAGGACATTATTTCCAAGTTTAATAACATTGAGGGTTGGTCGAAAGAGATTAACTGCAATATTTTAGTCAAGCAAGGTTGCCCCTTCTCCCCTACCCTCTTTGACATATACATTGACAAGTTAGAAGATTGTCCAGAAGAAGAAGGTTGTGTCGACCTTACTCTGACTAGTATAGTCATTCATCTTCTTCTTTACGTCGATGATATTGTTCTTATGTATATGAGTCCCCACGATCTTGAAAACCCACTAAGAATCCTCAAGGAATTTTGCTCCAATATGGGTATGGCTGTTAATACCGACAATACTGAGGTCATGATCATTAAATCCAATAAAATCACTTATTATCCCTTCATATATGACAACAATAACTTGGAGGAAGTGACTTCATACAAATATCTTGGAATCAATATTCACCACAAGCTCAACTAGAATTATAGCATTGAGAAAATGATTATTCGAGGATGGAAAGCTTATTATGGGATTCAAAACAATTGTATATCAATCAATCTTTGGATATGGGATAAGAATAAACTCCTCTTTGAGACTCTTGTTACACCTATTATTCTTTATGGATGTGAAGTCCGGAGATGTAGTATCTCTCGCGAATCCTAGAGAAACATAGAGAAAATAAAAAAGAATTTTTTATAGCGTATAAGCTAAAAATTAAAGGAAATACACTCTATCCCATCCTCCTCTTAGAGGCAAGAATTTCCCCCATTGAGAGCATGACTATGACTAGATACCTAATGTATAAGAACAAGTTAAATAACATGGAAGACAAGAAGTTTCCTAAAATTGCTTCAAAATCAAGTCATAACTACCATCAACTCAAGCGAGAATGGCATAAAGATTCCCAGTCTTGGCTAAGCTATTGAAGAATCATGGAAGACACTATTTTGCAGAATAAGGATACTATTAAAAATAACATCGAATCAAAATTTAAAGAGAAAATGTGGTATGATAAAGAGTTAGAGGAAAAAAGAAAATTAAGATATTATGAGGATGTTATCAACCCTAATCTAGAAGATCAAAACTATCTCTTTGATTTGACAAGTGTAAAGAAAAAAAAAATCATTTCTAAGATAAGAAAAACTCTCACGGGCTCCATAGTGAAACTTGACGTTGGTCAATTCCTAAAACACCATGGGATGAAAGAGTGTGTCATCGTTGTGACACTAAGAAGGTTGAAGCTGAAAAACACTTTCTCTTAGATTGTCCATCCTATACCCACATTACATCTCAATTTCAAAATATTTTTCAGATTACCAACCTTTCTAACCTTTTAACTCAACAAAACTATGGTGATCTTGAAAAGCTTCTCTTATTATTTTTTGAGCACAACAAAAAATTCTAAATAATTACAAGTAATCCCTTACTCTCTTAAGGTACAATAGCCCAATTCAATCATCATCATCATATTTATTTAGTTATAAATATTTTAATAAATTTCAAATTATGTTTTTTTATGTTATGCATTTTTATAGATAAATATTTTTAAAAAATATTAATTCATAAATAAAATAATAATAAAATTTAACTTAAATTAATTTAAAATTAAATTTAATAAATTTAAGAATTCAATTTGAATAAAGAGAATAACATTTTTCAATGCAATTAGCAATTTTATCATATATTCTTATATTAAATTTAACTAACAATTTTTATAATATTTTTATATGCTAAATTCTCATTATTAAAATAAATAATAAATCTAGTATGTGCAAACCTTATTGTTAATACATAATGATGGATCGAATTGTTTATATTTTCTTAACAACTAAAAACTAATAAAAACTAATTTAAAATAATTAATTATAACATTTTTAATAATATATAAAATTATAATAAAATTATAATAAAATTATTTTATCATATTAAATAAGAAAGTATTAAAAAATTATTTAAATATATTTGAATAATAATTTTTTTTATTTAATTATTAAAAAGAAAAAACAATATTATTTAAATTATCATTTTAATTAATAAAAGAATTGGTAATTAAATATATATTAATGTTGATATATTTAAAAAAAAAAATTGTAACTAGCTCTCATAAGTTATTACCAATTAATTGAAGTATCCATTAATATTTGTGACATTATCATAGTTTATTACCAATTAATTGTTATTCTTTCATGTTATTGAACTATCTATCTATTAATATTTGTTACATTCCCATAGTTTATTACCAATTAATTCTTAATTCTTATTCATGTTTATTTAGAAGGCATATAATGTGCATGCAATTTCAATTATTCCAATGCAATTTCAATTAGACTTTAACTTTATTATTTTTCACTCCATTCAAGTGTGGTACTTTATTAATGAATATTTTTTGCATTAAATATAGTTGGAATTTAAATTTTGAATTTAAAAGAAATGAAAAAAAATTAATTTAAATCTTTTATGATTTTGAATGCGGGACATTTTAAAAAAACAAAAATAAAAATATGGAAACATTTTTAATTAATATTTTTTTTTATGGAAACATTTTTAATTAATATTTTTTTTTATATTGATAGAAAATAGATGTCAAAAGAAAAGGTTTTTTTATATCTAGGATGTGGGTATAATTTAAAATGGCAAGAATATTTGTATCATCATTCTTTAATGAAAGGTTGTGATCACTTAAACTTGTGATTAATATAACGTATAAGGTGTAGCCCAATTGATTTGTGTGGAGCTTTTTATATTTTATTTTATAATAATTATAATTTGCAAAAAAAAAATATATCCAAGAGAATGTTTGGAATATCAAATATGTTGATGTATATCTATATATATGTTCCACCTTAATATATATGTGTGAGGGGTTAGTATTTTTGTTTAAAATATATGAGAATCATGCCAAATTTTAACACTCAATACAATTAATGGTGCCATCTTTAATATTGTGGTTGTGATAGTTTAATCACAAAATAATCACCACAAAATTTTTTAACTGTATTTGATGATCATGTCAAAATCTAACACTCGATACAATTAATTGTGCCATCTTTAATATTGTGGTTGTGCTAGTTTAATCACAAAGCAAACAATTAAAAAATTCTTAACTTTATTTGATGATCAGATCAAATTCTAACACTCAATACCAACTAATAATGCAATCTTTAATAGTCTGATTGTGCTAATTTAATCACAAAACAATCACACAAAAATTCTTATATGTATTTGAAAATCATGCCAAACTCTAACACTCAATACAACTAATAATCTCATCTTTAATATTGTGGATGTACTAGTTTAATCTGATCACAATGACAAAAAATTCTTAACCGTAATTGATTATCAAATTCCAACACTGAATACCACCCGTAAAACAATGTAACCAGCCCTCATTATGACTTGTAACCACCCGGAAAACAATGTAACCAGCCCGCATTATGATTTGTAACCACCCGGAAAACAAGCTCTTAGTCCAGTTAGCTCAGTTTATCATAGACCTTTGGAGTGTTTCAAGAGGATAAGAGTAAGTAAAGTGGTTAACCCACCGGTATTCGTACTGGAGAAAGTAGCAGAAATCTGAAGATCAATGCCAGAAGGAAATAGCGCAATCGATCTCAGTTGCAAGGAAGAGACGACAAGCTCAAGAATCTAATCAAGCATCCGCAAGCTTCATTCTCCGTCGGAGGAAGCCCCTGCTTACAAGTGGTATCAGAGCCATGCACTCATTTTTGCCCCGGGTATGAGAACATCTCTCTCGATCTGTTCGTTTTCCTTTATAAGTATCAGTCGCCTCTGTGTATATATATCTCTGTAATAATTCATTTGAATCTTTCTAGTTTGTACCTAGGGAAAAGGCCAGCATCCTGTGTGAACACTGTTTCGGCAGTTAGTAATACTCAAAGCCCTCCCTTCCTGTGTACAAATAGAAATAGTCTGAATGGATTCAAGTTCAATGTCGTTTAGAGAAATTAAAGAGTCAGAAGAAGCCAATACTTCTGGTTCGGAAGGTCTTGCATCTATGTTTTCTCTAAGTTGTTCTCCTACTCTAAATCAAGCTGAGATAGAAGTGGTTGAAGATAATCCTCAAGCAGCCTGGAAAATCCCATCTATAGATCCTTCACAAGGCTATAAGGATCTAAGTCCATTCCATCTTACAGCTATTACCAGAGTATTTGTCAAAGAATCCACTAGCACAATACAACAAAATAGTAATGAAGTCCAAACTATTTCCTTGTTAGATCCTGCTGAAATCAGAAAAGATGCTAAGAAACATGGAACTAAATTTGTCCATTTTGGATGCATACGCATCGAAATCAATTCCTTAGTCCATAAAGGCATTAATGCTTATGTTCTATGTATTCTAAGAGATCTAACCCACAATAAGTTCACAGACTCCATTATTGGGGGGATAGTAGCACCACTATCAAATGGCCCTGTATATTTTGATTGCTATCCAAACTTTGTTGTATCCGTTTCAGATGATACCCTTGGAGATATCCTCAAATTACAAATCTTAACTACAGGATTTGACATGAAAGAAAAACGACGAAATATTGCTATTCTGGCCAAAGGATGTTTCCGCTATACTAATACCATGTATCCTGCTGTTATGCATGCTCCAAGTAAAGATTCTTTGACCAGAACTCTTGTACTCACAGATGCTCTAAATAAAAAGGTAGAGCATAGCACAATCCGATGGGAAGAACTAAAGTTTCCTACTGATTGGGTCATTGATACGCCCAAAATGCCTATTCAAAGGGCTATCACTTCTGCCCAAATTAAAGAGACAGATGGTTCTGCAGTTCTCTCTTTTCCACAAAATCAGTTCTCCCGCAGTTCCACCTGGCCAAAACCGTCTAGACCTCCACCTTCTATTCCTCCAGTTTGTATACATATGTCTTTACAGTCCCTAGCAGGACAATTAGGAGAAATCCCTTTTTCTATACAGTGTCCTGATTGCAATCAACTAGTTAGTCTTTCTTCTCTGTCTACATTTGCTTCTACCTCTCACCTTCAGTTCAGACATGAGAAGCATAACCCAAGAACTAATATGCCCTCTCCAACTTCTACATCAAAAGAATTATGTCCACATCCCCAATGTTCTGACATTCGCTTTCCACATGATCCACATGTTCTTGTTATGCAAAGGGATCTAGACCAAGAAATAAGAAGAAGACTACAAATCCCTTTTGCGAAAAATATTCGTAAACCTTCTTTTGTTGAAATAAGAAAATACTTAGGATTGGCTGCAGGGTGCCCAAAGACTTGTGTGTCAGAAACCTGGATGAAAAATATGATGAATTGGGATCTGTATACACATCCTAGAGCCTCAGCCTTTGTAGAATCTACCAGTCTTACAGAAAAAATTGACCTATCAAAAGGTTGGAAAGCCTACATGGACAAACATCAGATTTATTTATCCTTCTATGACTGGTATTATACTAGGCTCTCCCTAAAACCCCTGGCTCCAATCTCTGCACCCCTCTCATCCTGCAATGTAGCAACCCTCTCTGTCTCTGATCTTGGAAAATAACTCAAAAGAATCAAAGAACTACAAAAGAAGACAGATGAAGAAGAAGAAGAACAACAGAAGGAAAAGTGCAAATTACAGCACCAGTCATTCCATGTCCTCATTGACCTCCGGATTCAAGATCTGAACTTCCGGCTCAAAACATTGTTAGACACTGGTTCTGACCTAAATCTTCTCAATAAACATGTGATTCCTGTGGCATATTGGGAAAAGGCAAATCTAAACGTGACTGGATTAGGAAACATGCTCACAAATCTCTCTTACTGCATTCCTAGTGCCACTCTCTGTTTCAGTTCCTATTGTCTGACACTCAAATTATTTTTAGTAGAAATTCCTGTAGCCTGTATATTAGGTACTCCTTTTCTTGCTACTGTATCCCCTCATGGCACTACTGATATCACTCCAGGAAAAGCAGGATACTTTATAACCCTGGATAATAAAAGGGTTATAAAAATCCCCTTCATCTCTACTCCTAAATGTACTGACGCCATACAAATAAACCTACTAAGACATCTTCAGAGTCAGGAGATGAAACAGATATTGGCCAGCCTCAAAATAGAAGAAAAATTGCAAATGCCCATTTGGAAAGGAAAAATTGAGGCTCTCAAAAAGCTTTTCGCTGATACAGTGTGTTCTGAGCATCCTATTGCTTTTTGGAAGCAGCATAAGCATGTTGTGTACCTACCCTACAAAGAAACTTATGCAGGTACCCCTTGTAAAAGATGAGCTATACCTATGAATGTTGAATATCAAAAGCTCTGTGCTGAGGAAATAAGAACTCTGCTAGAAAGAGGCCTCATCAGACAGTCAACCAGCCCATGGAACTGTTATGGCTTCTATGTAAATAAGCATTCTGAACAAGTTAGAGGTGTTCCAAGATTAGTTGTAAACTATAAACCTCTAAATAAGGTTTTGGCTGATGATACTTATCCTATACCCAATAAGAGCAATCTGGTGACTCGAATAGCTGGAGCCAAAATCTTCTCTAAGTTTGATCTCAAGTCAAGATTTTGGCAAGTTGCCATCAATGAAGCAGATAAGTTTAAAAATGCATTCAATGTTCCAGTAGGGCACTATGAATGGAATGTTATGCCATTAGGCCTCAAGCATGCTCCATCAAAGTTTCAATGGGTTATGGATGAAGCTCTTAAGCCATATTTTGATTGGTTAATTGTGTATATAGATGATATTCTTATTTTTTCTTCCCCCATAGAACAACACTTCAAACATCTGCACATCTTTCTTCAAGCTTGCAAACAGTCAGGGCTTGTGTTGTCCAAGAAAAAGATGGACTTATTCCAAACAGATGTGAAGTTTCTTGGACATATTATTTCCAAGGGACAAATTTCTTTACAGCCTCATGCAGTTGAGTTTGCCAACAAGTTCCCTGATAAAATCCTTGACAAGACCCAACTACAAAGATTTTTGGGTAGTCTGAACTATGTAAGCCATTTTTATAAGGATTGTGCTAAAGATAGAAGATTGTTAAATAATAGGCTCAAAGCAGAACCAAGTCCTTCGACTGAAGATCACACACAAGCAGTCCGGAATATAAAGGCTAAAGTAAGACACCTGCCTATCCTACATAGAGCAAATGACGATTTGCTAAAGATAGTGGAAAGTGATGCAAGCAACCTTGGATGGGGAGAAGTCCTCAAACAAAGAAGTTTGCAAGGTCATGAACAAGTCATACAATTTGCTTCGGGATTATGGAGTATAGATGAGCAGAATTACTCTGCCCTAGAAAAAGAAATCAAATCTGCTCTAAATGCAGTTTATAAATTTGAACTGTATCTAATTTATAAGAAGTTCATTCTCAGAACAAATGCAGCAGCTATGAACAAAGTACTCCATAAAGAGTTGAAAAACTCAGGTGATCACAAGTTTGCTAGATGGCAAGCTTTGTTTAGCAATTTTGACTTTGTCATTGAACATATTAAAAGATCCACAAATTCTTTGGCTGATTTCCTTAGCAGAGAAAATTTGCAGGTTATGCAACAATCTCTTATTATTTCCATCCAATTGAGAAATAATAATGAGCATATAGAAAATATTCCAGATAGGGTCTCTTGGAGTGATTACCAACAACTTTGGGTTCCAAGATGGGGGCTAAGAAGTACTGAAGTCATCGGCCCAAGCACTCAAATGCTTTATTCTGTCTTGGTTCCAGAAGTCCGCAGACAGGGCCCTTCTAATCTTCTTACTTTAGTCATCCACCAAGCTAATAGACAAGCGCTTGAAGCTTCTCAACATTTAACAGATCAGTTCCATGATATTGATTTAATTTGGCAAATAGAAAGGGAAGATACTAAACAAAAGTATTTTTGTCTAAACAGACCTAGAACCATTTTCCAATGGCCTGAACAAAATTAGAATATTATCTTCCCAGAAACCTGCCATAATTATCATGATTATATGAGCTTGTGGTGGAAAGCTTTTTGGCAAGAGGATCTATGTTACATTCTAAAATTTGGTTGTATTTATTCCGCCACTAACTTCGATCCTCCTACTTGGCTTTTCTCTTGGTGGCAAAACTTTGGCATAAATAAAGAAGAAGTTGATCCTTTGGTGCTCTCCAGATTCTTTGATCTTTAGTATGTACGAGATCTAAACTATCAAGGACCAAATGATCAAGAGCTATATCAGCTCTATATGAAAAATCATCTACAATGGCCCGTAAAAGTACAAACTCAACTGCAAAGAAAAGATGGCAATCTCCAGTATATCCGGAAAATCTACACCAAATCATGGGATACCCTACATTATCCGGAAAGATTTTCAATGCATATTGAAAATGACTAGCTGGCACAAGACTATTCAAGTCTAGATAGCCGACAGTGGTGCTATCCGTTTTCCGTGGGTTGACGATATCAATTCCACAGTGTAAAGTGTACATAATTAGATAAGTGTCAGGTCTTGTCTAAAGTAGTCATGAAGACTCGGAGCACTTCTCCGACATTTGGTGCGGATTGACCCACATCTTCATGAAAACTTTTGTCAGTCACTATAGTCGATAAGTCACTTATGGGATCTTGCATGACCACCCATGTACACTTATTCGTGTCAATAAAGTTTGTTCCTAGTGGGATCTTGCATGATAACCCATTAGGACCCACAATTTTACTTTCGGTGATTTGATCAGGGAATCCTGCGTGACTACCTGTCAAATTCTTGCTCTAATAAAGATTGTCAGGTATGAGATCCTCTCGTGAAGTGATGTGGTGGCCAACACATGGGGCCATGAGTCATGTCTTGTATCTACCGCAATCATGCCTCTCCTCCCAAATTTCCTATATAAGGAGGATGAGTCTCTCATTTGAGGGAGAACAAGTCAGTGTGAGTCTGAGTCTTCTAGCTTCCCTCTCTTTGAAGCTCGAGTCTTTCTGTCAGTCCTTAAGGTATTGTGATAAGCCTGCGTGATTCTGGCTCGGCCAGCGTGAACCTAAAGTGGCAGCAATACATAGATCGAGTCAATATAGAGTCTGTCTCAGTGTAAGAGCATCCTGCTCTGTCGAGAGAGTCTGTCAGGGCCTCCAGCCCAATATTGTAATACCCGAAGAGCATTTGGCTCATATAATATAACTCTGATATTTCAATCAACTTCCGCATATATATTGAGTATTCTTGATGATTCTTGCCTATTGTTCTGAACTTTTGTGCTCATTATGATTCTGGTCCATTAGCCAGTATTTGCAGTCTCTGTGCATTGGTATGCTCCAGACCTAAGTTGTCTCTCCGAGGTGGTAAAGTTGTCCAGAGGGTGGATCGAGAGCCGAAGTGGAAGCTGGTAGTAAGTCCCTCTAAGGCAAGAGGCCGCTAGGGCAGTGGTAGGCTGAAGGCGAGCTCTTAGTCCAGTTAGCTCAGTTTCTCATAGACCTTTGGAGTGTTTCAAGAGGATAGGAGTAAGTAAAGCGGTTAACCCGCCGGTATTCGTACTGGAGAAAGTAGCAGAAATCTGAAGATCAATGCCAGAAGGAAATAGCGCAATCGACCTCAGTTGCAAGGAAGAGACGACAAGCTCAAGAATCTAATCAAGCATCTGCAAGCTTCATTCTCCGTCAGAGGAAGCCCCTGCTTACAAGTGGCAGTTCATGAGAGGATCTTGTACCCGACAATCTTTATTAAAGCAAGAATTTGACAAGGTAGTCACGCAGGATTCCCTGGGGCTTCCTCCGATGGAGAATGAAGCTTGCGGATGCTTGATTAGATTCTTGAGCTTTTCGTTTCCTTGCAACTGAGGTTGATTGCGCTATTTCCTTCTGGCATTGATCTTCAGATTTCTGCTACTTTCTCCAATACGAATACCGGCGGGTTAACCGCTTTACTTACTCCTATCCTCTTGAAACACTCCAAAGGTCTATGAGAAACTGATCTAACTGGACTAAGAGCTTTCCTTCAGCCTACCACTGCCCTAGCGGCCTCTTGCCTT
>JZKD02S1296334.1:0-11981 GCA_000966675.3 Picea glauca | reverse complement strand
TAAATAAGACTAAGGGAGTTGGGAATTAATAAACTTTAGGAAAAGACGGAAAAGGAATTTAAGGTTGAGTAAATGCACTTGTGCATGAAAATAATAAAAGGGATATTTTAAAATGAAAAAAATTAAAACATGAAAGAATAGGTGTACACACAAAATGGTATCTTGAGTCAATCTACCACTAAGCCTAACTAAAAGAAGACTCCTAAATCAACTCAAACTAAGATCTAGTTAGGGGACAATCAATAATTGGGAATTTGGGGAACTAAGAGACATCTAAGAGAAAAAATAGGAACACATTGGGGAAGGTGAGGGAAATTGGCTTTTAAATAAAATAAAAAGAGGAATTTCATGTGCAACCTTGGGAGAGTGTCATAGATGTGTTGGGTAAATAATCATTTAATTTAATTATTAAAAATGAATTAGTTGTGCATGGGGACAAGTGTCATTGAAAATAATTCTATAAAAGAAATGGAGGAGAGGTGAAAAGGATCTCACCTTGGTTAGTATTGTTATGCTGCCAAAAATTTTCCTGAACTAGTTTAACTTGTGAGAGTTGGGTTCCAAAACTTGAGAGAGTGGAAGCTCTTCCTTAAGAGGCAAATTTTGGTGTTTTTTTTTTATGGTTTTTGTGTGTGGCCCCTTTGCAGCTCGGGGGATAAGGGGGGAGAAGAGTACCCCTAGCGTTGGTTGGGAGGTACCCGTGAGGTCTTGGCATTGGTAAGTAAAGAATTGTATTTGCACAAGTTCAGAATTGTAGATCGACTTCGAACTTTCTACAAAGCTTTGTCACTATATTTATTATTCAGTTACAGCATGTATATTAGAATAGGATTTTTATACTATGATGTAATTAAAATATTGAGCAATAAACTTTCGTAAGATGATAATTTTTTGTAAATAAATAGTATGGGAAGAAGACTCGAATTTTAAATTTGAAGCGATAGTTAACTAGTTGTTATTAGTCCCTGCCTCAAGGTAGCAGGGACTATTGTAAACAGTTTTCTCCTCTCCTATTAATTTACACGTAAACCAATGCAATTTTTCGTATGTTATCCTAAGTCTTAATTTGAAGAGTTATCCATTACTTTATCCAATCCAATAAGACTTTGCAACATGTTTTTTTCACCAATCAAATAATTTGAAGCCTTTTTTGGCCTCATAGCAAGGCAATTTTACTTTCTTCCTTAGGTTTACAGTTAAGATTTCAAATGTAAGATATAGAAATGAACTAATGCTATCTCAAGAGATAGCATTAGTACCTTAACATTTTATGTTAGAGCTCCATATCTTAAGTTTTTAGTTGAACTATGATTCATCTGGTTGAACTATGATTCATCCATCATGTTGACAAATGTTAATCCAATGTTGCCACCTACACCTACAGCTGGCCATCCACATGCAAACATCTTCACTTCACTGCCATTTATGCTCTTTCCTTCCTCTGTCTCCATCCCCTCCTAGAAAGAGGGTACCACTCTTCCATGAACCCTGGGTAAGGTGGACGGATTTACACTTTCACTATACCGGTCGATTGTTCTGAAGTTTTTTTTCTCTGTAGATTGTGACTAAGGAGGGTTTTTACCCTCATCGTGAACTTTTTTTTGTCATGTTTCCTTCACTGGTAACGTAAATAACTCATCACAGTCTAGTCGTGAGGTTTCCTACCACCTCATCGAGTTTAGAAATCTCAATAAGTTGGGTCAGTTTAAGCTTCAAAATGGAAAGGCCCTTTTTCTTTGTTGTACAATGTGTAGATAGGAACTGGATTAGAGCCATGCCAATGTTTTCTCTTTTTTGGATAATTATATTGGCCTTATTTATAAAATATCCTTTTGAATGGATTTTTATTCTGTATAAGTCATTCCTTGTAGGAGTAGTGTCTCGGTGATGGACTCGTACTAAGAAAAATATTGCTACGGACACTATGGTTGTGTTCAATGAATTCGTCAACCTGTATGTTTTCTGGTAAGTCGATTCTCTACTACAATTATTTTTGTTTTAGTTATTCTAGTTACAAAGTCTATTCCTCAAAAAAATTCTTCTACAGGGGATTAGAAACCCTTTATAAGACTTTGAGCACTCTCAAACAGAGTTTTACATTGTCATACTTTTCCAATGGCAATCTATAATAATATTCTTAGGTTCTATAAGAGTTTTGTTTCAGGGTAGAAACTATATCTTGTATTTTTTTCATGTTTGTACTAGGGTCGAGCGACATGGCACTCTGGATCGCTTTTGTTTTCTACGTATTATGTTTAGCTCGTGGTTGGTTAACCCGTTATTAAGATTATTGACTCCCTGAGTTTCTTCCATATGCCTTTCATCAGAATGACTCGGTACTATAATTTACAAGAAACATTGGGTTTTATCTCATTTAAGTATTCTTAGCTTCGAATCAAGATATTACTCCTTCCCCTCAATGAATTCATTTTAGATATGATTGTGTTATGCATGTACTTGGCCGAAATCAAATCATTTATCAAGTATATATATATATATATATATATATATATATATATATATATATATATATATATATATATATATATATATATATATATATATATATATATATATATATATTTTATATATATTATTTATTTTTATATATATATATATATATATATATATATATATATATATATATATATATATATATAAAGTTTTATATATTTTGGATCCTTATAATTTATCTATTCCCAGAAGGTCTCCCATTGTCGTGTGTCCATTCTGTGTATATTATTATTCTTATATATTGATTTTGGAGAAGCTATGGATATTTGTTTTAATGGTGGGTCCTTCTATTGGGAGGGAACCCATCATGTACTAGAGGAATTTCATCGTCCGAGTATTATGCCAAACTCGATCCCACCTCTCGATGTGTCACAAGTAATAAGTTTGTCTTTCTTTCTTTACTACTTGCATTTCATTTGATGTTGTCATAGTGACAATTCTTATTGTATTTATTATATAAATAGAGAGAAAAAGGGGAGTTTAGCCTTACCTAACTCCAATAGCTCAATCCTTAAATGATGATAGTAAAGTTCATGACCTTTTTAAATGTTGATGATTGCAGCGTCGTGTGACATTCTCTTTGATTGATTGTCATGTAGGCATTTCGTGGTGAGCCTCCCATCTACCTTTCACAGATTTTTTGCTACATCACTTGCTTATGCTTAAATGGAAAATGGAGTACATCGGTATGGTTCTGGCATGGTTCTAGCCCTAGTCAAATGGAACTAGAATGGTAGCAGGAACTAGAATATCTCATGCAATGAGATAGCTGAGACATTACATCCGTCAAGGTGAGACCAACCTTCTTGACATATGTTCTTGACCAACCTGCATTTAGATTCTCTCGAAAGTATACTTCAAGCAATGGAACATACCCGTAGTAATTTGATGGCATGGCCATTTCCGAACACTGTGTGTACCCAAAGAAATTTCTCGAGATCGTCCGCCGAAAAATATTGAGTGAGCACTCATTACTGTGAACATTTCTTTCTTGTGGATCTTGTAAGCAGCTCATGGAAATGTGGACAGCGTCTCTGTCTTACCAGTAGTAGTCATATTAAGGATTTATTTCCGCCTACAAAATTAGTCTCTCAAAGATTAATTTTCGGAGATATATTGTCTGATACCTATACAACATATTCAGCAAGTAAGATTACCAGGATTTTATTTTCATTAAGATTTAACAAAAAAATAACAGCCGGCGTAATAAATTTAGATCTTCAATAAATACAAAACCATCCTCACAAAATCTTTGTGCACGATCTTACAGTTTTGAGACCAGAGTTAATGGTTCAAATAACCTCGGATTTGAATTCTAGATCAAAAGGACACCGAGTGTTCATCGGGACTGAAGGTCCCCAAGGGAGGAGAAAGCTCGATCGGCCTTCCCCCCATCTTGTGGGACATATTGTTTACATACATGTAAAACAATAATCTGATAAAAAAAAATTAATAGCTTTCTGGAATACCTTATATAACTATAGAATCTCCATTTCTCCACTCTTCTCGAAAGCACTTAGAAATGTTTTTAACCCTGATTTAAGGTTTTTAAAATTAGGTTTCCTGTCAATATAAGCACAATCATCTAACTGCTTGCAACTCTCCAATAGTTTTTCTAATGAATTGATGATCTGTTACAGTGTTATAGTATCTTCCCACTGAGCAACGAAGAGATGCAGTAAGCAGCAAGAGAAAGATTTTGAGATCTTGTACAACTCTTTACTGTCATTACAAGATATCATTAAGGTTATATGAAGAAGTTTTGAAGATGTATAAACCAAGTTTGGGAGATTAAATTCCTGCTAAAACATCATGCAAATGTTACTTTTAATTTTATTATTCAGTGAATTGGTATGATGCTAATTTTATTATTCAGCAAATTGGTATAATTTCATGCTAATTTTATTACTCTATGAATATAATTAATTGTAAATTGAGAGCAAAAATACCTAAAACTAGGCTTCCCCAGCGAATCGAAATGGCTAAGATACCTTGTGACCGTGCAACGATTTTATGGGCATTTCCACTAGAAATAATCCCCAACTAATCGAAATGGTGATTTTCTTCTAATTTTGTCATTGTTTTTATCTAGGATTTGCATAGAAATTGATATGCATGTATTTACAAGTGTTACTGATGTGTTCACAAGTGTGAAAACTTATAGTTACCTGCAAACTAGAGGATTTAAATAATGCACGGAGCGAGGCATTACATTGAGAACCTAAATTATTAATTATTGTGTTGATACATGGTTGTTAATTATCGTGTTAATACATGGCAGCATGTTGTCCACATTTCTTCTACCATTAACAAGTGTGCAAAAGTATAGTTTTATGAAACATCAAAATGATCCCAAAGCCAATGTCAAATTATGCTTTCAAGACATGTGGCCTACATTGATTATAACAACATTTTATTTAAATTCTCAACAAGCTCATTACTCCTCAAATTATGATTTTGAGGCATGTGGGCTACCTTGATTATAACAACATTTTCTTTAAATTCTCAACAAGCTCATTACCCCTCACAAAATTGAATGCTCATTTAGAATGGTATGGTATAATTTGCAAGACAGTGAAAGATTAATCAACATAAAACAATCTTGACTTTGTGTTTGTGTTGGATTACAACTATCAAACGAAATAGCATTGAAGATCACAACACAAATTGACAGTTGAAGTCTATGAAGTGGGGGATAAGGTCTAAAAGAAACCAGCAATTTAGAATGTATTCTCTTCAAATAAATGAAAGGCTTGAGCTTTCAAACAATGTATCTAATTCTCAAAGTAATGCATGCATCCCAACAATCTAAAAATAGCAATTCAAATAACTGATTAGGAGGGAGGAAATTCAAATTAAGTTGATTTGAAAATAAGTTCCAATTTTGAAACAGAGGATACAAATATGATCCGGGAACTCCCATACCTTGAACTCTGGATGAGTTGGAAGGTGCGGTCGGGGAGTTGTTGTGGCCAAGTTTTGACTAAGTTTTTGGCGCAGGAGGTGCGGTCGGGGAGTTGTTGTGGCCAAGTTTTGACTAATTTTTTGGCGCAGATATGGAATCAGTAGAATACATCTGCAGGAGCTAAGATGCCTCTGAAGCCTAAGTACCTGGTTCCCAGAAGCTGGTAAAAATGTGATCTTCTAGGGCTTTAAGATCAGAAGAAAATTTTGAATGAGATTTCTGAATAATTTTAATTTGAAGAAACCCTAGAAGATGAAGGTCCTCTCCAAGGAGTTGATGAATAGCTCATTCCAGAAGTTTGCTAAGAGATTCCTCTTGAAGACCCTTTTAAATAGGAAGTCTTGCAAGAAGGTAAGATCATTGAAGATCCTCTGGTAAGCTCTCCTCCTCTCTCTTTTGACTACTAAAAAAGATCGATTGCATGGTGATTATTGGAGTCTATTCCTGACGTTTGGAACTAATTCATAGGGGTTTCAACAACTACATCCTTGGATCATAAACAAAACTACACCCTGACCGCTTTCAGTTAAGTATAGTTCTATAACTATATAAACAAATATAACAAGTCAACGGATAACACATGGTGTGTAGTTCCTTCTAGGCAGGAACTTGTTGCTCTGCAACTTCCCTTGTTTAAGTCTGAAGCGATATTTGGACTTCTAAAACTTTTATCTGGCGTAACAACATTTTCCTAGTAACTTACATTGAGGTAAAACTTAATTGAATTATAGTGTAAATGTTAGTTAGATATGTTGACCTGGCTCCTTATATTCGAATCTTCTTATCCTGATTTCCTTATCTCTTAAAAGGGAATAACCTCACTAAAATTTTAATAATATTTTACTTTACACGAATAATTGTAATAAGGTGATGAGTATGGCAAGAATTACTTAGATTCTAATAAAATTTATAATGAATTATTCAAGAGATTTTATAATGAATTATTCAAGAGATTCTAAGACTGCTATTCATAACCTTAAAAGATGAACTCCTTACCTTATCGATTTTCTTTTGTACTTTTTAATCTAGGAGAAAATCGAAAGGACTTCCGTAAAAATTAGAATTTACTAAGGATTAGAATTTATGAAAACTTAAATTGACACTCTCATCATATTATATTGAAACTATTAGTACTCGATCCTATAGAATGTACATATATAATACTCTCATAATAATTTAGTTTAAGTAATAAATGAAAAAGGTTGTACTTGGCTTAGAATGGGATCCTTAAAGGATCCACTTTATGTGCTGTGAAAGTAATGAAATGATCGTTCCTATTTGTTACTTTAAGCGATACACTATTTGTGATTGAGAATGTAAGTTGGTTTATAGTTAATCAATAATTTAGTAATTGTTATACTAATTATTGCAATATCCATGATCGACGTTGTCATAGAATAGATTTAACTAATGATTATAATAGCATAAATTGGCAATGATATTAATGATTGTAATGAGTTGTATAAGAGAGTACTTACCTAATTATAAGAGTAAGTGAAAATTGAGTAACCATCTTTAGAAAATTATGACGTAGATTTTTTTACATTTACATTCCTTATTTTTGGGCACCTTTAAGTCTAGAACTTCTGGTTTAAAACCTTTTAAGTATGAATAAACTTGTGTTGTCAATTGATGATTTAATTACGGTGTTGGATTATTTACATAAATATTTGAAGTTATCTATATCTCTACAAGATATATACATAAAGAAAAAGAAAAATATGGAAAATAGATAGCAAAATTTTATTACCACTGTGGTAATCGTTACGTTGTCTTAATTAACTATTAGGTTTGTTTCACTCTCGGAGCAATGTGTCGTAGTCAATAAGAGATAATATGTCAGGAAGAAGTCAATGGGGACCTTCCATAGTGGCATGAGCAAAGGACAAAAATACTAATAGTATTGAGAACAACTTGACGATCGAGAAGGCCAACATGGATGGTCAGGAAACCTAAGGAATGGCTAACATAGGCTAAAACTTCCTTTGAACATAAGCATAACATAATGGTGAGTTGGGCAGCATTTGACAAAAATTGGAACAATGATATAAGTTTGTGACACAAGAGGCATTAGCAAACTCTCCATAGTGACTGGAATAGTAACCATCCAAAGGAGTAATGACCTCAAAAAATCAAGCTTCAACTTCCTAAGGACATACTAAAACCCATTTTTTTGAGTAGACGACTCAAAACTGGTGTTTTATCAAGCGTGACATAACTCAAGACAATTTCTAATCAAAACAAAGATATTTATTCTTTCTCCCCTCTCTCTTTGTTTTCATCATATTAGACTTTTTTTTGTCTTTTTCATATTGTTAAAGTTTGAAAAAGAATAAAAGAATGCTAAAATACAGTAGAGGAAATGAGTGTCATAGGGAAAGAAAACTAATTCCAAGTGCATGAAACATACCTATGCAAAATGCAAGAAGGATGTGTGGGACATGGACACTCATTTGGATGTTTCCTCCAAGGATAGGGTTCTAAGGTGTAGAGGAAACAAATGCAAAGGAAAACAACTAAATATAGTGCATATGCAATAAGCAGCAAACAACAAGTTATAGTGGGCATTAGGCTCAAAATCACAAGCAATGATACGCAATGCAACAATACAACTCGAAATATAAAAATGGGAGACCCACGGGAAGTGTCCAAAAAACAAGTTGAGAAGAAGTCATGTGGCTTCGATGCAAAGTCATGGCAGGGCTAAAAGGGATCTCGAGCCTATGAAAAACTTTAGCATGGGTGACAAAATGGAAAATGAGGAGCTAACTAGGGCACCCATGATCGGTAGGCTCTATCGCATAAATTATGACACTTCAAAACAACAACAAGGATTTTTGTCACAACTTAGTGAAGTTGATCCTAAGGTTGAAATGGAAAAGGAAATTGATAATGCACAAATGCAAGGTGAAAAACATGACCTATATGCCAGTTTCGATACCATTCCCTGTCAAAACAAATCAATGTGGACCAAAGTGATGAAAAACATTATTTAAGTGACATTACAACCTTGTTGTATATGAAAAACACAAGTGCAATCTGAAATGACCATGTTAAGTATTAAATCTGACAAAAATAACTCATTAAAATGATCAATAAGCATTTTGTGATACACAACAGTGGTTAAAATCTCAATATATAGGTGAAAATTGAGATGTTTACCAAGTTGTTTTGACTTTTTAAACAAACCCTTGTTTCTAGCTCAAAAAAAACTCAAACTTCAAGTGGAGATTGTGGTAGTTTCCACCTTCTAAATTCAATTTCGTGAGGTTCAAGTAACTCATCATCCTTTCCTCTTTGATTTCATCTATTTCTTTTTCAATTTCTTGGAAAAATTCAAGGATGGAAACCCTTTTTCATGAAGGGAAGGCACAATCGCACATTTTCTTCATGTGAGGTGAGAGTGTAAGGACCTACTTGCATCCTTCTTAAGTGAAAGTGTGAGTAATCACACTTATCGCCATAGTAGAGAGTGAGTACCCCTTAAACTTAACAAAAATCACCCCTAACTTGTAAAAAATTTCTAGGCAAAGGTAGATGGCTATAATGTGGTGAGAAAGAGACCATGAGGATGTGGATAACCATGTCATAGAAGATATAGAGGACATAAATTCCCTCCGTGAATACAGGTTGTTAAAAAAATTTACCATTGCCAATATGCAAGCACAAAAATAGTTGTTACAAATGTTGATATGATACTAGGAATTACAACAAGAAGCATTCTTCATAGACGATGAACCACTCAAGCTTGACGTGGAAGACATCTACTTTATCAAATCTTTATCCTCGTGAGTGGCATCGGTAAACTTAAAAATAGGTGGAGGTTGTTGAGGCAAGCAATGGTAATCTCCTCACTCAAGCATTTTCGAATCACATTAGGGTAGATGTGATAGGCAGGAATGTTACCCTGGGATCTTGAACTATGGCTATGGTCTTATTTTTACCTTTCTAATGTGGAGCCCAATTTGGCTTCAATTCTAGATGCAATTTCCAACAATGGTCTTCATCATGTCCTTTCTTCTGACAATGAGAACAAGACGGTCTCTCATCATACATCTTCAATGTAGAAGCCCATTTGAGTTTCTTAGAGTGTTTTTTTTATAGAAGAAGAAGAAGAACTCACACTCGAACTAGAAGAGGATGAAGATGACGAAGGACTTTCAAGAGGGCCACCACCCTCTCCTTCAACTTTTTTAGTGTCCCTGGTGGACCACTTTCTTCCTTGGCCTTCTTTCGATCCTTGTACATTTCTTCCACCGTGGATTGAATTTTTATAAATGTTTGAAAGAAAAATTCTTCGAAACCAAAAGGATGTTCTCTTGGTGACCTTGGTGACGCCATTTCCCTTCTTCGGAATACACACCTAATCTTGGGATTATCTTCTTCCAGTGATCCTTCACCTCACTTGAGCTTGAGCCTGGTTAACATCCACCACTTGCAAATCTTGTCAAACCTACTCTGATACCAAACTTGATCTGAAAATGTGACTTATTTGCAAGTTATAAAAGTGAACTTGTTTTACTCAATACTCAAAAACACTTAGTGATAAATAAGAATTGTGGAATTGAAAAAATAATAGCAAAAATAATAAAGAATATACAAAGACGAGGTTGATAATGGATTTCACCCCTCCTAGGCTACGTCTTTGGGTCTTCTTCTAATGAGTAACTGCTTTATTAATGATGTTCAAATGCTCATATTACAACAAAAAGGATCCCAACATGCATACAATGTTGTCTCCAACTCTTCTACAAGGCTCTCGCACAATGGAAAAATCACCTTCACAACTTGACTACCAAAACTAGGACTAAAACCAACTTCTCCAATGCATTTATGCAGGAAAATACCTCCGCATTTACAAAAATACCAATGCAATTCTTTACAATATGAACCCTTTCTCTAAAGGAAAAAATGCCTTTGGTTATATACCAAAGGATTGATGGTCGAGTTTAGATTCGATCCACTTTAAATTGTATCGGATATATGGTAATAACCATATACATATTTTAATAACCAACAAAATATTTGGAATAACCATATGGAATATGGTCAATGGTTCAAATATTAACGTATTGAATGTTATGGCATTTTGATATATATATTATAATGTTTAAATGGTAGGTTGTTAAAAGATAGGTGCGGGGTTGAGCACGTGGCCTAACCATTAGAAATTTCCATGGTAACCATAATATAAACATTTCATTTATTTTCCGATACCAACCAGACCCATGGCACATTGGTTGCATATGATACGATTTGGGATGGATAGTTTGGCGGAGGTCACAGGGTCTGGGTGCATTAATCAATGGGTCGTTGATGTGACTTGATATATGGAATGAACATATTGTATTTAAAATGATATATCTATCTATCTATCTATCTATATATCTATATATATAGATAGATAGATAGATAGATAAATAAATATATCATTTTAAATACAATATGTTCATTCCATATATCAAGTCACATCAACGGCCCATTGATTAATCATGTTGGTTATTACCATATAGGTCGGGGTTCGATTCCCTTCGACCTCAAAATCGAAATTCTAGACCCTTTTAGTTCTATGGGGGGTGCCACGTGGCATGATCTGATTCAGCCACGTGTCATGCTATGATCCGGGAATTATGTATAAGTAGCCATATATATATACACAATACTTTCATTCCATATCTCAAGTCACATCAATGGCCCATTGGTTAATTCTATTGGTTTTTACCATATAGGTCGGGGTTTGTTTCCCCTCAGCCTCCAAATCGTAGTTCTAGACCCTTTTAGTCCGATTGGGGGTGGCACACTCTGATTGGGCCATGTTTCATGCTCTTATTTGGCCACTTGGATGTACAGTCACCTACCCAGTCATCGAACACATCAGCACAGATACCTACCACGTTAACGCCACATCAATTCCATGTCATCGTCTGTACGGTCCAGTCAAAATTGCCATGTCATCATCCATACAGTTCAATTTTTAGGTATGTATTGCCACATGTCATGACCTAGAATGTCAATCTAATGTCCGTACAGTGCCATATGTCGCCTCCTGGAGGTGCCACGTGTCTTGCCTCTATTGACTTTTTGTCTATTTGTTGAAAACTTCAGAACATCATAACTTCTACATACGGTGTTTGTTTGAGCTTGTTCAAGTTGCATTGGAAAGATATCATCAAGCTATTTGCAATGGATTCATTTTCATCAACACTTAAAAACATCAATTTTTTGGTCAAAAATCCATCTAGATCATTCCTTCCCACTGAGAAGCTTTTGGACCTCCAAAAATCTGGTTCATTCATAAATAAAGTGAGAGCATTGTTGCCTCACTTATCCAGTAGCATCTATTCTTCCTACTCAGACAATGATCATCTGACTTATCACAACAAAAGGGAAAACTAAAATAGCATTGTTGATCAAGTTAATATTTCCTTACATTTCCCAAACATTGGTATTCATTGTTGCAACTTCTAGCCATACTCCACTGACTATTAGAAAACTGAGCAAC
>JZKD02S1296301.1:0-11982 GCA_000966675.3 Picea glauca | reverse complement strand
TGTCAGACTCATGAATGTCCAACATGAAGACGTAGTTTGCAGGCTCTTCCCCTACAATTTTGAGAATTCGGCTTCCACATGGTATTTCAACTTACTCGTAGGATCCATAACTAGTTGGATGAAGTTTCAGAAAGATTTTTTGGATAAATTTGCAGAAGAAACTACTACGGGAGCTTTGATGGCTGAGTTGTTCGCCGCCACCATGAGTTCGAAGGAAAGGGTCAAAGACTTCAACCAAATATTCACAGCTATCTTAAACAAATTCCAGCCCGAAGCTAAACCTACTCAGGAGTTGCAAATCGAAGTATATGCTAATGCTCTCCCAACTTCTATTTCCATGTTTGTGAAGAGGGTTGCCAAACTAACCCTAGCTGAGAATTTTGAAGAAGCCAAAATGATAGAATTCCAAATGAAAGGATGCAAAGAAAGTTAGGTCTCCTTAGTTAAGAAAGAAGCTCAACCCCCTCCCTGGAGAGGACTATTGCTCACTAGACCCCCAAGGAAACAAGCAGAATAAGATCCTGAAAAGGGAAGTGGGGACATAGAGGACCTACAACGCATGGTTAAGAAGTTATCCAACGAAATCGTAGACAAGAAAATAAGTGCAGGGGAGGGAAACCAAGGCCAAAGGCCCTACAAGCCTTTCTTTAAAAGGAACCCACCGTTCAAGGCAATTGAACCTCCCCCAACCAACCTAAACGTCGATCTAGGAAATGTAGCATCTGACTCTTTTTGTATTTATCATCAAGAGAACCACTCTGAAAGAGACTACCCTCAATGGGTACATGCCATGAATTTAATGGCCAACCAGTTTCTAGATGAGGTTTCCCTAACCGAATGTTCAAACGGTTCAGTTATGAACGTTGCTAATCAGGAAGAGATTGATCCACTAGAAGATACAATCATGCTGATATGGGATCCTGACCTAATTATGCCTTCCAACGACCTATTTGAAGTTCAAGAACCACTTGCAGAGGTCTCGGTGGTGCAAACACAAAGTAAAAATCAATCGGTCTCAAATGATCTCACTACTACCCAAACTTCGTCAGGAAAGCCAACTCTCAATTACCCAAAAGCACCTTTTGATCCTCGTAAGAACCCTATAAACATCCATACGTGAGAATCGCCCAAGCTGGATTACAACATAGTTGATATTTGAAGAAGTTGAAGGCTAATATATCAGTTATGGACATATATAGAATCCCTCAACAAAAGGACTTCCTGTTACAAGCTTTGAAATCAATGGAAAATCCTATGACAAGCATTGATCAGGGAAGAAATCCAACTCCCACATATCTAGGGAATAAACCGACTGTGAACGCTTGCTCTAAAGATAAGAAGGGAAAACCTTTTGTCCCATGTTTCCTTTTAACGCTCAAAGTCTTTAACAAAAACCTCCATAACTGTTTGGTCGATTTAGGAGCATCCTTTAATGTTATGCCACTGTCTATTTGCAAAAAACTAAACGTGAACCCTCTCAAAAGTGACAAACATGTAATACAACTAGACAGAACCCAGGTGAAGGTCATGGGAGAGCTTAAAGATGTGATGATCACAATAGCAACACATCCTAAATTTGTGCAAGTGATTGACATCATTGTAGTAGATATCCTAGAAGCTTATGGATTATTATTAAGCTGAGATTGATCTGAGAAGTTAAATGGATACTTTAGTACAGACTGGGCTCACCTTTGGTTACCGTTGAAGGGACATAAAAATATGATTAGAATTGATAGGGAAAGGTATCTAAAACATACTGTCACTAACCTAGAATCCCTAAATGAACTCTCATCGACAGATTTCCTTGTGCTAGGCAATTATTCCTGTGATTCCTACTTCGAGAACTTCTCCCCTCTCTCATCTGATGTCCCTCTCACTCAGAACTCCGAAATGATTTTTCAAGAGGAGTTGCCAACAACGGCGGAAGAAACCCTCTTCTACCAAGAACCTGCGTTAGAAATCACAGAACTAGCAGGAGGAAAAGAGGAAAGTAATAGGGAAGGGAAAGATGATACATGTTTCCCACAAGTTTGGACCCTATATTTTGATGGATCTAAATCGCAAGAAGGGTCAAGAGCATGGTGTATCCTCATTAATCCGAAGGGCAAAAGACATTACATGTCTTTTAGACTAGAATTCGAATGCACAAACAACACCACCGAGTATGAAGCTTTAGTACAAGGCCCAAAGAAAGCCATAGACCTAAACATCCAAGGATTAAAGGTTTTTAGAGACTCTGAAATCATTGTCAAATAGATAAGGAATACTATACATTGCAACTATCCACACCTAAAGAACTACTAACATGAAGTGCACTGTCTCATAGAACATTTTGAAGCTTTCAACATTACAGTGATTCCTAGAGCAAATAACATTCTTGCTGATTATCTAGCCACCGTTGCCTTCAGGCTATCACCTCTGGAAGATTATGAAGCTTCTCGTTTCACCATAGAACTGCTCTACAAACCATTGGTGCCCAACAATATTTCTAATTGGAAAGTCTTTGAAGGAGATGAACAGATCATAAACTTTTTGACTAACCAAGATAATTTCAAAGAATTGGCTATTGACGATGAAGTATTCTAAGAACAATCAACAGAGGTCAATCCTCAGACATATCACCCAATAGACAGATCGAAGTCCCACATGATACCAAAGGGGATAGCTAATTTAGAAAACCTTTTTGACCTAAAAGAAAGATTTAAGGGGCCAAACAACGCGAAGACCGGTAGTTCATGTCCCATGCATGAAACTATAAATCTCAGAACCAGGAAAATCCAAAGAATGTAAATCTCGGTAAGACCATGTCTAAAGAGGAAAGGAAGGCTTATCTAAAACTTTTCAGACAATATCAAGATGTCTTTGCGTGGTCCTACCAAGATCTAAAAACTTATGATACCCATATCATTCAACACATTATCCCGTTAAATCCTGAAGTGAAACCTTTCCAATAGAAGATCTAAAAGTATCACCCTTCCATGGAGCCTCTCATGTGTCAAGAGTTGAAGAAACTATTAGATTCCAAAACTATCTTCCAAGTTAGACACTTTGCATGGGTAGCTAATTTAATTCCTGTAAGGAAAAAGTCCAAGGAGATTCGCTTATGCGTAGATTTATAAATCTCAACAGAGCTTTAGAAAAGGACAACTACCCAGTTCCACCAATGGAGCAACTCCTACAGACGATGTCTGGCTGAAATTTTCTCCTTGCTAGACGGTTTCTCAGGGTATAACCAGGTTTTAGTTTCAGAAGAAAACTGCTTGAAAACTACCTACTGAACCAAGTGGGGAACTTTCACTTACAAATGCATGCCTTTTGGGTTAATCAATGCAGGAGTGACCTTCCAAAGGGCCATGGATGTAGCATTTCGGGGACTAATCAACAAGTGTGTAGTAGTGTACTTGGACAATGTGACTGTGTATTCAAAGAATGGGGAAGATCACATCCAACACTTCACCCAGATTTTCGAAAGGTGTAGAAAATATTGTATATCATTAAACCCTAAGAAAAATATATTTGGTGTCGAAGAATGTAAGTTGTTAGGCCACATCATATATCAAGTAGGCATTCGCATGGACCCGGAAAGAATTAAGGCTATAGCTCAGCTTCCATTGCCTCACAACAAGAAGGTTATGCAGTCATTCTTCGGGAAAATCAATTTTGTGAGGAAGTTTACTTCTGATTTCGCGGAAACCATCAAACCTCTACAAAAGATGATTCATAAGGATGTTGAGTTTAAGTGGGATGATGAACGAAAGATGGCTCTCAACAAGATCAAAACCGCTATCTCTCAAGCCCCAGTGCTGCGAAGTCTCGATTTCAACAAAGATAGAATCCTCTACACTTTTGCTTCCGACCAATCGTTAGTAGCAATTTTAACTCAGATGGATGATGGAAAAAACGAAGCCCCTGTACCGTTCATGAGCACTAACCTCCAAGGTGCTAAACTTAACTATCCTTCTATAGATAAACAAGATTACACGATTGATAAGGCAGTAAAACATTTCAGATCTTACATCCTCAAAAACCACACCAAAGTAATTGTGCCTCACCCTACAGTCTGATCCCTATTTACTCAACAAAATATGGGGGAAAGAAGAAGAAATTGGATGGCAATAGTTCAAGAATTTGATCTAGATATAAAACTTGGTAAACTAGTTAAAGGACAAGGGTTATGCAAACTGGCAGCTGAAGCTCAAGACCAAGTAAATGAAGACCCTGGATGGGAGAACGAAATGGCATTATGGTGTGGTGAAACTTCATACATTTCCCTAGGACAAGAGTCTTGGTATGAGACACTGACTTATCTCCTACACCATGGGACTTGTCCAGAACACCTCAACCCTAGGGAAAGGAGAGCTCTCAGGTTAAAATCTGCACAATATAGCCTAATAAATTCAGTACTCTTCCGAATTAACTATGATGGGGTACTCTTAAGATTCCTTGAATGTGAAGATGCAGACATAGTTCTTAAGGAGCTCCATGATGGCCCTGCAGGTGGCCATTTTGCAGGAGACACTACTGATTATAATATACTGAGAGCTGGCTATTATTGGCCCACTTTGTTCAAGGACGCTCACACATACGCTAGAAACTGTAAAACTTGTCAAATAAGTGTCGGGAGAGAGAAGAGAGCAATGGTCCCACTCCAACCAGTGACTGTTTCTAGGCCTTTTGAACAATGGGGGTTAGATATCATAGGGGAAATTACACCAAGTTCTTCAAAACAACATNTGTCAGACTCATGAATGTCCAACATGAAGACGTAGTTTGCAGGCTCTTCCCCTACAATTTTGAGAATTCGGCTTCCACATGGTATTTCAACTTACTCGTAGGATCCATAACTAGTTGGATGAAGTTTCAGAAAGATTTTTTGGATAAATTTGCAGAAGAAACTACTACGGGAGCTTTGATGGCTGAGTTGTTCGCCGCCACCATGAGTTCGAAGGAAAGGGTCAAAGACTTCAACCAAATATTCACAGCTATCTTAAACAAATTCCAGCCCGAAGCTAAACCTACTCAGGAGTTGCAAATCGAAGTATATGCTAATGCTCTCCCAACTTCTATTTCCATGTTTGTGAAGAGGGTTGCCAAACTAACCCTAGCTGAGAATTTTGAAGAAGCCAAAATGATAGAATTCCAAATGAAAGGATGCAAAGAAAGTTAGGTCTCCTTAGTTAAGAAAGAAGCTCAACCCCCTCCCTGGAGAGGACTATTGCTCACTAGACCCCCAAGGAAACAAGCAGAATAAGATCCTGAAAAGGGAAGTGGGGACATAGAGGACCTACAACGCATGGTTAAGAAGTTATCCAACGAAATCGTAGACAAGAAAATAAGTGCAGGGGAGGGAAACCAAGGCCAAAGGCCCTACAAGCCTTTCTTTAAAAGGAACCCACCGTTCAAGGCAATTGAACCTCCCCCAACCAACCTAAACGTCGATCTAGGAAATGTAGCATCTGACTCTTTTTGTATTTATCATCAAGAGAACCACTCTGAAAGAGACTACCCTCAATGGGTACATGCCATGAATTTAATGGCCAACCAGTTTCTAGATGAGGTTTCCCTAACCGAATGTTCAAACGGTTCAGTTATGAACGTTGCTAATCAGGAAGAGATTGATCCACTAGAAGATACAATCATGCTGATATGGGATCCTGACCTAATTATGCCTTCCAACGACCTATTTGAAGTTCAAGAACCACTTGCAGAGGTCTCGGTGGTGCAAACACAAAGTAAAAATCAATCGGTCTCAAATGATCTCACTACTACCCAAACTTCGTCAGGAAAGCCAACTCTCAATTACCCAAAAGCACCTTTTGATCCTCGTAAGAACCCTATAAACATCCATACGTGAGAATCGCCCAAGCTGGATTACAACATAGTTGATATTTGAAGAAGTTGAAGGCTAATATATCAGTTATGGACATATATAGAATCCCTCAACAAAAGGACTTCCTGTTACAAGCTTTGAAATCAATGGAAAATCCTATGACAAGCATTGATCAGGGAAGAAATCCAACTCCCACATATCTAGGGAATAAACCGACTGTGAACGCTTGCTCTAAAGATAAGAAGGGAAAACCTTTTGTCCCATGTTTCCTTTTAACGCTCAAAGTCTTTAACAAAAACCTCCATAACTGTTTGGTCGATTTAGGAGCATCCTTTAATGTTATGCCACTGTCTATTTGCAAAAAACTAAACGTGAACCCTCTCAAAAGTGACAAACATGTAATACAACTAGACAGAACCCAGGTGAAGGTCATGGGAGAGCTTAAAGATGTGATGATCACAATAGCAACACATCCTAAATTTGTGCAAGTGATTGACATCATTGTAGTAGATATCCTAGAAGCTTATGGATTATTATTAAGCTGAGATTGATCTGAGAAGTTAAATGGATACTTTAGTACAGACTGGGCTCACCTTTGGTTACCGTTGAAGGGACATAAAAATATGATTAGAATTGATAGGGAAAGGTATCTAAAACATACTGTCACTAACCTAGAATCCCTAAATGAACTCTCATCGACAGATTTCCTTGTGCTAGGCAATTATTCCTGTGATTCCTACTTCGAGAACTTCTCCCCTCTCTCATCTGATGTCCCTCTCACTCAGAACTCCGAAATGATTTTTCAAGAGGAGTTGCCAACAACGGCGGAAGAAACCCTCTTCTACCAAGAACCTGCGTTAGAAATCACAGAACTAGCAGGAGGAAAAGAGGAAAGTAATAGGGAAGGGAAAGATGATACATGTTTCCCACAAGTTTGGACCCTATATTTTGATGGATCTAAATCGCAAGAAGGGTCAAGAGCATGGTGTATCCTCATTAATCCGAAGGGCAAAAGACATTACATGTCTTTTAGACTAGAATTCGAATGCACAAACAACACCACCGAGTATGAAGCTTTAGTACAAGGCCCAAAGAAAGCCATAGACCTAAACATCCAAGGATTAAAGGTTTTTAGAGACTCTGAAATCATTGTCAAATAGATAAGGAATACTATACATTGCAACTATCCACACCTAAAGAACTACTAACATGAAGTGCACTGTCTCATAGAACATTTTGAAGCTTTCAACATTACAGTGATTCCTAGAGCAAATAACATTCTTGCTGATTATCTAGCCACCGTTGCCTTCAGGCTATCACCTCTGGAAGATTATGAAGCTTCTCGTTTCACCATAGAACTGCTCTACAAACCATTGGTGCCCAACAATATTTCTAATTGGAAAGTCTTTGAAGGAGATGAACAGATCATAAACTTTTTGACTAACCAAGATAATTTCAAAGAATTGGCTATTGACGATGAAGTATTCTAAGAACAATCAACAGAGGTCAATCCTCAGACATATCACCCAATAGACAGATCGAAGTCCCACATGATACCAAAGGGGATAGCTAATTTAGAAAACCTTTTTGACCTAAAAGAAAGATTTAAGGGGCCAAACAACGCGAAGACCGGTAGTTCATGTCCCATGCATGAAACTATAAATCTCAGAACCAGGAAAATCCAAAGAATGTAAATCTCGGTAAGACCATGTCTAAAGAGGAAAGGAAGGCTTATCTAAAACTTTTCAGACAATATCAAGATGTCTTTGCGTGGTCCTACCAAGATCTAAAAACTTATGATACCCATATCATTCAACACATTATCCCGTTAAATCCTGAAGTGAAACCTTTCCAATAGAAGATCTAAAAGTATCACCCTTCCATGGAGCCTCTCATGTGTCAAGAGTTGAAGAAACTATTAGATTCCAAAACTATCTTCCAAGTTAGACACTTTGCATGGGTAGCTAATTTAATTCCTGTAAGGAAAAAGTCCAAGGAGATTCGCTTATGCGTAGATTTATAAATCTCAACAGAGCTTTAGAAAAGGACAACTACCCAGTTCCACCAATGGAGCAACTCCTACAGACGATGTCTGGCTGAAATTTTCTCCTTGCTAGACGGTTTCTCAGGGTATAACCAGGTTTTAGTTTCAGAAGAAAACTGCTTGAAAACTACCTACTGAACCAAGTGGGGAACTTTCACTTACAAATGCATGCCTTTTGGGTTAATCAATGCAGGAGTGACCTTCCAAAGGGCCATGGATGTAGCATTTCGGGGACTAATCAACAAGTGTGTAGTAGTGTACTTGGACAATGTGACTGTGTATTCAAAGAATGGGGAAGATCACATCCAACACTTCACCCAGATTTTCGAAAGGTGTAGAAAATATTGTATATCATTAAACCCTAAGAAAAATATATTTGGTGTCGAAGAATGTAAGTTGTTAGGCCACATCATATATCAAGTAGGCATTCGCATGGACCCGGAAAGAATTAAGGCTATAGCTCAGCTTCCATTGCCTCACAACAAGAAGGTTATGCAGTCATTCTTCGGGAAAATCAATTTTGTGAGGAAGTTTACTTCTGATTTCGCGGAAACCATCAAACCTCTACAAAAGATGATTCATAAGGATGTTGAGTTTAAGTGGGATGATGAACGAAAGATGGCTCTCAACAAGATCAAAACCGCTATCTCTCAAGCCCCAGTGCTGCGAAGTCTCGATTTCAACAAAGATAGAATCCTCTACACTTTTGCTTCCGACCAATCGTTAGTAGCAATTTTAACTCAGATGGATGATGGAAAAAACGAAGCCCCTGTACCGTTCATGAGCACTAACCTCCAAGGTGCTGAACTTAACTATCCTTCTATAGATAAACAAGATTACACGATTTATAAGGCAGTAAAACATTTCAGATCTTACATCCTCAAAAACCACACCAAAGTAATTGTGCCTCACCCTGCAGTCTGATCCCTATTTACTCAACAAAATATGGGGGAAAGAAGAAGAAATTGGATGGCAATAGTTCAAGAATTTGATCTAGATATAAAACCTGGTAAACTAGTTAAAGGACAAGGGTTATGCAAAGTGGCAGCTGAAGCTCAAGACCAAGTAAATGAAGACCCTGGATGGGAGAACGAAATGGCATTATGGTGTGGTGAAGCTTCATACATTTCCCTAAGACAAGAGTCTTGGTATGAGACACTGACTTATCTCCTACACCATGGGACTTGTCCAGAACACCTCAACCCTAGGGAAAGGAGAGCTCTCAGGTTAAAATCTGCACAATATCGCCTCATAAATTCAGTACTCTTCCAAATTAACTATGATGGGGTACTCTTAAGATTCCTTGAATGTGAAGATGCAGACATAGTTCTTAAGGAGCTCCATGATGGCCCTGCAGGTGGCCATTTTGCAGGAGACACTACTTATTATAATATACTGAGAGCTGGCTATTATTGGCCCACTTTGTTCAAGGACGCTCACACATACGCTAGAAACTGTAAAACTTGTCAAATAAGTGCCGGGAGAGAGAAGAGAGCAATGGTCCCACTCCAACCAGTGACTGTTTCTAGGCCTTTTGAACAATGGGGGTTAGATATCATAGGGGAAATTACACCAAGTTCTTCAAAACAACATAAGTACATACTTACTGCCACTGATTATTTCACAAAATGGGCAGAAGCCATTCCCCTAACTCATGTAAACGAGAAGGTGCCAATCCAATTCATAGAACAACAACTAATCACAAGATTTGGTGTCCCTTCTATCCTTGTTTTTGATAATGCAACTTACTTTTCTTCCACCCTATTAACAGAGTTTGCTCTAGACAAAGGAATCATAATTAGATACTATGCAAACTATTATCCACAGGGAAATGAAGTGGCAGAATCAACTAATAAGAACCTAGTAAGAATATTAAAGAGAACATTTGCAGACAACCAGAAGAATTGACATAATGTACTTCATATCACTTTATGGGCCGATAGAGTCACACCCAAGGAAGCTATAGGGAATTCCCCATACTTTCTGGTATACAGGCAGGAAGTCATTCTCCCAAACAGACTTTATCTCCCATCTCTTCAACTTGCCCAAGATTCCAAAGGGGAGCCCTCATCAGTCATACAACAAAGGATTGACACCCTACTCATTATAGAAGAAGAAAGGGAGAAATCTAAATCAAAATTCATAGCCCACCAGCAGATAGTTAAAATATGGTTTGATAAGCATAAGGCTAAAGAGAAGAATTTTGAAGTAGGAGACCTAGTCCTGAAGTGGGATAGAGCAAATGAGCCTAAAGGCAAACATTCTAAGTTCCAGAATCTATGGCTTGGACCTTTTCAGGGGATGAGAAGATTGGGTTAGGCACGTATAGACTACAAAATATGAGGGGATAATCTGATGCTCTCCTAGTAAATGGCCAAGCCCTTAAACAATATTTTCATTCAAAAAAAAATAAAAATTGTTTTTTGTTTTTTTTTATGCTTCGATTTATCTTTTGCATTTATACCTTTTTTTGTTTTGTCTTTTGCGATCATATTTCCGAGATTTTTGAAAGTTTGTGTTGAGAAAGACAATGGTTGACCTCAAATCATGCAATATAGCGAACTCTCTTCCTAACTCGTCGCTCACATACAAACACAAGAAACGTTGAAGAACATGTGGTTGTTTCAAGGGATTCTCTATCTAACTTGCGTAGATGAACAACTTTGGGGAAATGCAGAAGTGTTTGCTTAGTGGTTTGGTAAGACCTTAAGGGAAAGAAGGAAAGCTAAAAAGGACTACATACACCTTGGAGACAGAACTAGTGAGTTTCACCTTAATCACCTCATACTTTTGCAAATAACAGACGTCCTCCTCTCCCGCTCGCTCAGGGCATTCTGCGAAAGTAAAATTCAACTATATCAAATGAGCGCACAATAGGAGAGGGTATGCAGATATCTCTGTTGGGGCTATGGACACTCATTGGTAGCGGAGCAAGGTCTGTGACGTTGGGGTGACTCCAACAGGGCTATGGACGCTCGTTGGCAGCGAAGCAACACCGTAGCAAATAAATGAAGGTAGCTAAAGGGCATAGTGTCAGTGAATGCTCTACTAGAATCTTGTCAAAATAGGGCATGAGTCAGGGTGACAGGAAAAGAAGGAGGAATAAAGGTTTAAAACCCCACATGTAGACTCAGAGGCATCAACCGAAGAATTTCAAATGCAAGGGTAAATGAGGCTCTGATTTAAAACTAGTTAAGTTCTCCACCATATTTTGCATCAGTGGAGCCCGAAGGAGGAACATAGATTCTTCTTTCGTATAGTAAGTCGCCATTTTTTGAGCACTCAACACACCCTAAAAAAGCCTATGTCAAATTTTACTTTTTTGGGTACCACTTGATCTTTTGCACTGTCTAATTCGACTTCATTGTGAAAAAATGTTGCCTTTGCTTATCATCTTGTCTCTCATTAAGTCTTTCAAAGTTTGCTTGAATCTATGAAAACTAACAACTTAAAAGGCGTTTCACCCGATGTGCCCAAATTCGACATCGGAAGGGTTTAAAAGATGAAGGAAAATCACTCAAAAAAAGCATAGTCATCGAGAGTCGATCTTCATCGACATCGACAAAAGGAAGTTTTCTTTCGCGACAAGCATCACACAAGGATATCACTAACAACCGATCCCCTTTGACGTTGGTAAAAGGCGAAAAGAGTCAATGTTAACAAAGAAAGAAATGATATCGCCAATGGTCGATACCCAACACGCTTAAGCGAAACGAAGAAGACCAAACTGTGACGAACGTTTGGACCGCGCTAAAAAATTTTCTCCGATCGTTGACTCCCTAAACGTTTCAGCATTGGGATTTTTGAAGATGTTAACCCAAAGGAAAATACGTGATAGGTTTATCCCCGATCGTCGATCCTCGATTCCTTTTCGGCATCGACAATCCCAGGCTTAGTTTAAGAACGCATGACTAGAGGAAAATCCCAACTTTGACTAACACTCGCGAGTCAAGTCATCGGGCTTCATCACCACGTGTCCCAAGCCAGCCTCGTCGCGTTAGCATCATACGATGAAATCGATCAGAGTCGAAGGTTTTTCAAAAGGACCGTTTGAATTTACCAACAGAACACATCACCATCTGTGCCTTCGTCGTCAACCCACGATGAA
>JZKD02S1296289.1:189242-206797 GCA_000966675.3 Picea glauca | reverse complement strand
GCTTGACGTCTTGTGGGGCTAGGGTTTGGGGTGGTGGTGTTGATTGACTTGACACTTGGCATGTTTTTTATGGAAGAAGGGATGGCTTGAAGGAGGAAACCCTAGCGCATGAGAGGGAGACCCTAGAAGGCCCAACGAATTCCATCCTTCACTCCAACGACTTGCAAAATAGTGTCAAAACGTCACCCTTTAGAGGGATGACGTCACATTAGGGTTTCTTATGTGCATTTTTTAAATATAAATTTGAATTTGATAATGTAAAGGGGAAAAGTAAGGGTCATTGACCCCTTACTTTGTGGTTACCCTAAAATTAAGTGGACAAATACTTTTAGGAGGATTTGTATAAATAAGAATCATTTCATTTCCTTTTTTATATAGCTCTCCCATTGTGAGAAGACTACTTGGCTGAAATTTGCGCCCTACTTGGGAATTTTTTTCTATCTCTCTTGTTATGGTTTTCTTTGGTTGTTGGATGAAGAAGTAAGGCGTTATCTTTCTTGGACACTATTTCTTGCTTTTATGGTGGATTTTTCTTGGTTAAAAGGAGTTTATCTTATTAATGCTTGGACTAGGTAAAGAATCTCTCTTGTTATTGCTTCTTTTATTGGTTACAAGGTTAATTTGATAAGATTTTGGGGAGTATAAGTGCATACAACCCCACTAATCCCATCATAATTATCTTGGAAATAATTTGTTTCACAAAGGAATACTAGGAGAAGTAAAGAGTTACACCCTCCTAGGTTTTTTCCTAGCTAGTTTTTCTTACCTTGGGGAGTAAAATGGATTACACTCCCAAGGACAAAACAAACCTTAGATCTTTCATTTTAAAGACTCCATAACCCAATAGTTAAAGCCACTAATATCTTTCATTGGAGAAATAAAATCATTGCATTGGGATACATAGAATCACGAGATATTGAAATTGTTTAAGTTGGGATCTTTTTTATATGCTTTAAGCTTGTCAAAGCCTCTAGGGAATCTAGATTGGTCAAGTGGATCTTGAGCTATAGCTAATTAAAAGCTACAGCCATTAGGGTTGCAGCAAATCATCTTCTATTTTGACTCAAACTTGCAATTTAACCGTGGAAATATGTTAGCAAACCATCATTATCATTCCACTGCTAATTAGTGAACTTTTTGTCGGATTACTTGCTTGTTTTCGTGGTTAAAATTTGTTGTTGTAGAAAATATTTTCTATAGACACTTGGTTCTTACAAACCTACTCTAGAAAATTCATATAACAACCCTCTAAAACCACTAAGGCTTGTGCTAAAGTATTGGGGATTAATCTACATGTTTTATGCTTCATTTTTCAACCATTCTTTAATGCTTTAAGTGGTTAAATCTACAATAATTGATTATTTTATTTGTTGATATATATTCTTGTTTACTATTGTAATTAATGACAACAAGCTTAACTTGCTTGTCCACTTAAATTTGAGCTTGTGTACATGCTTCTTCTTGTGTCTCGTGCAAGTACAATTCTCTTTCGCAGGTACCCAAGAGCTTAGCAACCATAGGCCATCTTTGAGACTCATTACCAAGGACTTATTCACTTAGAAACTCGACCTATAGGGGAATCACTTCCTTTACCTTACCTTTCCATCTCGTTTCCCCTAGGGTCACCCGGGATTCCCCCCATTGTGTTGGATTTCTCCTTCACTAAAGCGAGGGGATGGTTTATCTAAGGTGACAGTGGGTAAACTATCCCACCATTATCACCATCTTGTGGATTGGGTTGGGATTTTCCCAACCTACAATTTGAACGATAAATTTTGACATCGTTGTCGGGGGGGATTTTGAATCCTCTTTTGTACCCTAACGACACTTTGGAAAGCTTCCATCCCAAATCCTTTACGCTTAGCTTGCCTGGCGACTCCACTTGAAGGACATTCCCCTTCCACCCTTGATGAGATTTTCATAAAGTTCATCTGGCGAATCCATTGAGGTATTACCCTAAGTAATGGAACCATGGCCTCATGGGACTTACCATGTGCATTCCATAAGGTGTACCCTTCTATTGATCTTAAAAATATCCCTGGATATCCAAATCATTGCTCTACGAAGTGGAGGGAAAGTTTCCCTAAATTTAATGGCGATACAACTCTGGCAATCACCCATGTCGTGAGTTATATGAAGTATGCTTGAATCTTAAATGTTCTACATGAAGATGTGTTAATGAAAATATTTGTATCTTCACTGGAATCAAGTCAAAGGAGTTGGCTTGCACACTCATGTAATCCGAAAAGTATCCAATCTTCTACAAATCTCACTGAAGAATTTCTCATGCATTATTGATCAACTACTTAGAATTTGCAAGATACTTTCCAAGATCTCAAACATGCTCTTTGATGAGAAGGTTTTCCGGTGAATGGTGAGACAATAGATGAGGAATGGAAAATTGATGAATAATATCATCCACCTACTGTAGAAGAAGAACAAATCCATGCAGAAAGTTTCCAAGAAGATCTCAATGACGAGAACCTGGATGAGACATTGGTGTCCCTTGTCCCACTTGAAAAAGATAAAGTCTTTCAACCTTTCTTTCCTCCTGTACATGAAGTTGAAGAAGCAATTAGTCTCAACAATGAATAATTTGAAGATCTAGTTGAAGCCTCCCTAGCCTTTGTTCTTCATGCACACGAAGACAAAGAGATTGTCATTTTTAGTCACATCGATGGCCTTATGAAAGAAACCTTGGATATGGTTGATGATCATATAGACACTTATTTGATACCTATCCCCTTAGATTTCTATCCTCGGGGACACTTGCAACCTTATTTGAGACATATCCCATTAGATTCCTCTCTTCATCCTGATCACAGTGGTACCTATCATTTTAACCCTCTTTTTTTGTAGCTCCACCCCTTCCCCCCCCCCCTATCTGAGACCTATCCCATTGAATTCCTCTCTTCATTCTGATCGCAATGGTACCTATCATTTTTAACCCTATTTTTTGTGATTCGACCCATTTCATGCCCCCCTATTGGCCCCCTATCCCACCGGCCTCTTTATCCTTGGTTGTACGCTCTCTCTAATTTTTCTCGATGTCCCCTGCTCAGACACGTGCTCAGACCATGAAATACTTGGACAATCAGGTCAACTCACTAAACTCGTTCGTGACCACCCTCCGCCAAGAATTCCAGGAGTCCCTCAAGGACAAGTTTAACACATTTACATAACTCATGAAGGGGAAGCACCTAGAGTCCCACTCTGAGGATTTTCACTCCTCCCATTCTAAACATCCTCATTCTTCCCACTCTCATTAGGGTCCTCCACATTCCTGGACTAAGGTGCCCAAAGTTGAGATGCATAAATTTGATGGATCTAACCCGATAGGATGGGTTTTGCAAATGGAACACTACTTCTCCCTCCATGATATTAGGGATGATGAGACCAAAATCCATGTGGGGATTCTGTACTTTGATCAAGAAAGATGGAAATGGTGGCAATGACATAAGAAATTTTATCTAGACTTACCCACTTGGACCATGTTCACCAAAGCAGTTTGTGCCCGTTTTGATAGGGAATCCCATTTTTGGGGCTGACTCACCAAGCTAAGAAAAAAAGGATCTGTGATCGACTTCATCAAAACATTTGAACAATTGGCCATTTGCACTGAGGGCTTATCAGATGAATTATATCTTGAATTTTTTATCAAAGGATTAAAGGACGCCATTAAGGCTCATGTTTGCATGCATCATCTAATCACTTGGTTGCAGGTATGCCAATTAGCCAATGAAGCAAAGACCATTCTTCATGCCCAACCCCTACACATTGCAGTTCCCAATCATCCTCACTCATGGGCTACCTCAACTCCGACACAAACGTTTAAAGTACAAAAGGTATCTCCAACAAAAATGGCGAAACGTCGTAAGCAAGGACTTTTTTATTACTGTGATGACAAGTATTCGTTGGGCCATAAATGTTGTGAAAAAAATTTCTTCCAGATTGATGCATCAACTTCCACTTCCTCTAAATACATCCCATCAGATGAGGCTCCTGACTAAGAGGATGCCCAACCAAATTTTCACCTCGAAGATTCAGTTGCAACCCCTGTGGAACCACCAAAACCTGTCATAGCTCTCCTTTCCCTCCCGGGTATTTCGGCCCGACAGACATTGAAGATCAAGGGCTACATCAAACATAGGTCAGTCGTGGTGTTGATTGATATTGGTAGTACCCATAATTTTATTCATCGCAGGCTCGTTGAGGAGATACATTTCTTTGTCATCCCAATTTCTAATTTTCAAATCCTCGTAGCTAATGGTGGTACGATGAAGTGTGGGGGTCGTTGTGAGAATGTCAAATTCCAAATGGGTGATTATCATCTGAAAAATCACATGTTCTTTATTGCCATGGATGGTTGTGATATTTTATTGGGTGTGGAATGGGTTCACACCCTGGGACCGATTACAATGGAATCCAAGATTTATATATGATCTTCACCCAAGAGGCTCACACCTATACCCTCCGATTCCTCCAAGATGGATCCCCTGAAATCATCAGTTCTCACAGGATGGAAAAAATTGTTGAAGAAAGGCCACCATGGTGTGATTGCTTAATTTAATTCCATCCAGGTCATTGATCAAGCCTCTCTTGAAGTCCCTCCTAGCTTGAGACTAATATTGGACAAGTAGCCTAGGATCTTTGAGGTTCCAACAAACTTACCTCCCTCCAAAGGTGAGGATGATCATATAATCCCTCTCCTTCTGAGTAGTCAACCCCCCAATGTACGCCCCTACAGGTATCCATTTGCTGAAAAAAATGAAATAGAAAATATAGTACATGAATTACTGTAGGCGAGGGTAATTTTCCCAAGTACCAACCCATATTCCTCCAGAGTGGTGATGGTGTTAAAGAAAGAAGGTGCTTGACGCATGTGTCCATATTTTTGTACCTTGAATAAACTGACCATCAAGGATAAGTTTTCCATTCATGTTAGTGATGATCTATTACTCCAAGGTGCATGTTTCTTCACAAAATTAGACCTTCACTTAGGCAATCACCAGATACAGATGAAGGAGGAATATATTTAGAAAACTTCTTTCAGAACTCATGAAGGACATTATGAATTTTTGGTCATGCCTTTTTGCCTTTGCAATGCCCCATCCACCTTCCAAAGTCTCTTGAAAAAATATTGAAGCCTTAACTTCGGAATTTTGTCCCAGTTTTCTTTGATGACATCCTCATTTACAGTTGCACTTGGGATGCCCACCTTCTCCATCTTGACAAATTCCTTCTCTTGCTACAAGAAAACCAATTCTTTGTCAAAAAGACCAAATGTTCCTTTGGGGCCAGCAAAGTAGAATACTTGGGACACATTGTGGGTCGAGATGGGGTAAGAGTGGACCCCAAAAAGATACAATCTATGAAGGATTGGTCGCGACCCATGACCTTAAAGCGCCTCTTGGGTTTCCTCGGTCTCACAGGATATTACAGGAAGTTTGTACACCATTATGGAAAAATTGCTAAGCCATTGACTGAACTTCTTAAGAATAATGCATTTCATTGGACACATGTCGCCGAACAAGCCTTCGCATATTTAAAGCAGGTCATGTGCACTACTCCAATATTAGCAGCTCCTAACTTCAACAAAACTTTTGTGGTAGAATCTGATGCTTTCGACACTGGTATTGGCAGAATGCTCACACAATATGGTCGACATCTAGCCTTTACTAGCCAGGTGTTGAGTGGTCGTAATTTGGGTAGATCTACATATGAAAAAGAAATGATGGTCATTCTCTATGCAGTGCACACATGGAGGCCATATCTTTTGGGACGTTGTTTTCATATCAAAATAGATCACCATAGTCTGAAGTATTTTTTAGAGCATCAATTATCTTCCCTAGAACAAAACAAGTGGTTGACCAAAGTGTTGGTTTATGATTATGAAATCATATATAAAAAGGGAAAAGACAATATAGTGGCGAATTCCTTGTCACAACAAGATGAGGAGGAAATATCCCTCTTTTCCTTATCCTTACCGGTTCTGTATTGGATTGAGGAAGTACAACAAGAGTGGCTATCACACCCTACTATGTTCAGGCTAATTCATCGATTTCAGGAGGACCCTAATCCTCCCCTCGACTACACTTGACAAGAAAATATTCTCAGGTATAAGGATCACCTAGTTCTGTTGCCATCTTCAGCTCTCAAGTTGAGGCTCTTATATGAGTTTCACTCATTTTCTATTGTAGGCCACTCTAGCTTCCAAAAGACCTATGTTTGTGCTCGTTGTTATTTTTTCTGGGAAGGCATGAAGAAGGACATCCTTCTCTTTATCATTGAATGTGAGGTGTGCCAACATAATAAAGGTGAACCATCAAGTCTCTAGGAGCTCTACAACCCCTACTCATTCCATCGTCTATGTGGAAGAACATCTCCATGGAATTTATAGTGGGCTTCACCAAAGCCAAGAAAAAGTCAGTCATCATGGTGGTGGTTGATCACCTCTCCAAGTATGCTCATTTTTTTGCATTACCCCACCCTTTCACACCGACACTAGTAGCGCAAGTTTTCCTTGATCATATTTTCAAGTTGTATGCCATGCCCAACTCTATTGTGTATGATCGTGACCCAAATTTCACCAGCACATTTTGGAAACAATTGTTTAAATTGTAGGGAAACCAACTGAACATGAGCACCACCTATCACCCCTAGTCTGACGACCAAACGAAAGTGGTCAACAAATGTTTGGGAACCTACTTGCGATGCTTTGCTTCTGACAAACAACACTAGTGATCTGGATTTAGGAGTGGAACGAACTGATTAACATACTAAATACAATAAACATAGAGATATGAAGAATAATACAAATATCCAGTGAACAATATATTCTATTAAATAATGAAATAGGCTAAAACTGTAAAACTGCAGAATTGAAACACTTGCTTGAATGGTGGTTGTTGAGGAAAAGATATGAAGTGATCTTACTCAAGCATTTTCAGATAATTCTTGGCTAAAGAAAAATAGACAGGAATCTCACCCTATGTTTATAGCCAACAAAAATAACATCCTAACTCACAAGTATTAATTACCAGTGCTTAGGCTAGTCTTTTATAAACAAAAAGCTTGTTGGAAATTTACTTTTTATGTAATTTTTTGAATATAACAGTTGCTGAAATAAATGTAAAGACATAAGTAAAGATACCGAGATGAAAGCAATACATATGAGACATAAATCAATCCTTTATTTCATTCCAATACACCAAAGAGTCATTTTCTTTACAAAATCTCATACATATTGGACCAAAGTCAAACTTAGACATCCCTGTTGGAACATACAAAAGGACCTCTGAAAGAAAACCAAAACTGAACTCTAAAAGTTGGATCAACTTGCCACAGATTGATTCCCACTCAACTATGCACAATAGCCTTTGTCAGTCATGAAAACCAATTCACTAATAGACAAGTCTACAAGACTATCAAAGATAGATCAACACCTCTAAAAAACAAGTGTCTGAATTATGTAATTCAGCCCTGAATATTGTTTTCTACAATAAGACCATGCTTACATTAAAGATAATTAGGCTCGTGATGAATAAATGAATGAATGAAAATTGAACTATATCAACATAAACTCAAAGAGAAAACCTTAGTATGCTTATGCTTATATCCTCCTCTTGTTCCTCCCTTTCCTTTTGTTTTTAAACAAATTAGAATTGGTTGAAGTAGTTGAACCGATTGATTAGTTAAGTTAATTAAAAGACTCATCCAACTTTAGCTAGGGGGGGAAGTAATAATCATAATAAGGGTTATAAATAAATAATAACTAGTAGGTGGGACCCCTTGTGACTCTCTTTAGCTCATAACAATCATAACATAACTATTTAGTTAAGAAAAACACACCTCCTTGTGGCTCCCATAATTATACTCACATTTGACAATTTAGCTCATGATATTTGCAATTATTTTCAAAAAAAGTATTACTCATATATCCAAAATAAACATGTTGTCCAAAAATTCCTGAAGTCAACTGCCATCAACAATAGATAAAATAAAAACTCAAAATCCATATTTCCCACTATGAGATGCAATTTTTCCTTGATTGGTGTTGTCACCCTTCAATTTTCCTAAGTTTGCCTTTGGCTGCGCTGAGCCTTTAGGACTAATATCGTTAATCATGTGGGAACAATCGTCCCTCAAATGCATCCGAGAAGACACAGATTTGTCAAAGCCATTCGAGGGTGAGGAAGGGGCAGCAGTGGATTTTCCTTTGTCAAGGGCATGGTGGGCCTCGGTATTCAACCTTTTTCTAGCATGAGAGGATTGCACTGGTGAGTGGGGGGGAGCTTGAACAATGGGATTAATAGGTGGAGGAGGAGGTAGGGATAAATTAGGCCAACCAATATGTTGGGAGACTGTCGGGTGGACAATCTCTTGTCATCCATCATTTTTAGGAACCTCGGATTGCAATGAGACATGAGGAGGCAAAAGGATACCAGGGGTTTGCAGAACTTGGAAAGGAGGCCTTTCAGGCCTAGGCTGGACCACTCATTTCCCAATCCAATTGAAAAATCTGGCCTAAAACAACTGGCCAAGCTCTTGTGAATTAGCATCAAGATGTATGGATAACCTTTGCCCTCTTGGGCCTCTGTTCCAATTACCTCTTCCTTTGTTTCCTTGGCCATGGATACCTCGGCTGAAAAAACTCATTCTTGCATGCATGATTGATTAAAAAATAGTATTTTAAATAACCATACATGACAATTCTAAACACACAGTCACGGTATCATTTACTCAACCAATCGTGTCGAGCTATCAATTTAATACAGTATTGCTCAAATTAATCCAACTGCAATTAAAAACATGTTGTGTAAAACTCAGGCTCATCCTTGATGGCACAATCAAATAACCATAACACAAACAGTGGATGGAATTTCCATACTCATACCGGTTACAATAACAATTTGTCCTAAAAAAACTCATAGTTATAGTGACCATTTATTCGTGGTGTAGGAACACCGCACATACAAATGCATTACGGGTGTACATCATTAAACAATTGTAACCAATGTCGAGTTTAACATCCCAATAATATTCAATGCAGAAGACAATGATTGTGTATCAACCCCAATCTTCAATAAACCAATTCAATGTTGAGCCTATACTTGGACTGTCGTAACCATCAACAACCAACCTAACATGCTCTGGAAACCACACATACACATGCATCGACATGAAGTGAGGTTGTGACTTTCTCAATTAAAACAATATTGGGTTATCAAACACAAGGAGAGCGACTGTGTATTTTGAACTATCAAATTAACAATGTAGGGTTTATCCATTGTAATAACACAGGTAGTGACTAGATAACAAAACCAACACGATTTTCACATGATCAACTGGGTGATCTTGTACTCAAACTTGTCGACAATACCCAACCATCCAAAGATAACCAGTAGTAAACCCGACAGGCCACACCAGTTTTCTCTATTAACCCTTAGACCTATAGAGTTAAGGGTTTTCTCTGTGGCCAACACAGGGAGACCAAGGTCGACTCTTCTCTATGGTGAAAACCTCCAAGACCAACGATGTATACACAGAGAAAACCACAACTTATTACGTGAACATGGTGACGAAAACCTGTGCTAGGAGAGGGTATAACAGAGTAGTGAGGCTCTAATTCGGCCTGGTCATGATTCTTAACACACACAAGGTATAACCCTTGTGGCTCTTCAGTCAAACAACCATAACATTGAGGTGAAGACAGGGCCAAGAAAGAATAAAATAACCAACTGTGCGACCTTTAGTGGTGAAAACAAACCAATGCCCAAGTGGACAATGCACGGTGACACAAGTGCTTCCAACCATTAAACCCCTTAAAATCCAAAGACTAGATACAACTATATGAATGTGTGAAGACATCCAACCACTTAAGACCAGACAAAAACCCTCCAACTAAACCAACAAGGGTAACAGATAGCCCTTATGGCCACTAGCACCTAGGATGACCAATAACACTATGAATTCAACATTATTGTAGAAAAAACCATCAACACTTCATTCCAAAATCAAAATTTTACACAGTTGCAATACTTAAAGAAAGCACAAACCAATACACCTGAGCCAATATCCATTTCATAACCAGAGCAGACTCATGAATGGCCAAAATAAATACATACTTATAATCAAACACCTTAAAATGTGAGTTGGTCGAGCGGTTCCTCTCTGCTAAGAAGTCGGAGCATAACCACAACAACAAGGTTGAACAATAGCTCGACTAGGGTGGCAACCAATGGAAGGAGTAAGGGTGATGTGCAGTAAATGCACGTCGCCTCCACCCACAGTTCATTAACTCCTTAGCACATGCCAACAAGCTTTTCATTAACACTATTAATCAAAACCATACGTTGGAATCTGCATCTATTACTTGTCAAATGCGCCACCCACATCATACCTTCCATTGCCAACTTGACCATATCACATATCAACTATATAATCCAATAAACCATGTATCGAATCATCACCAATAGCGCGATCCAAATCAAATTATTCCATAACATAATCACCATATCGCATATCAAATATACAACTCAAAAAAATTGCATAGCTATTAACTTAATAGCTAGGATAACAACAACTCATTAAAAATCGATGCATGTAGTATAGTATATAGCATGGTTTAGTTTCTTACTTTTGCTTTTATATTGCCTTTTGTTTTTTTCCAATTTCTTGTGTATGTCATTGCTAACATGTTTATTGTGCAGGTCTCTTAGTAATAGATCCAATAACAAATAGCAGTGATAACAAGGATAACATAGGTCGTTGTGAAATAAAACTTGAATCTAGAGCAGCAGAAAAAAACACAGAACATGCCTTATCCATCGCCAATCAAACAAGATTATATCACCATGTAAGTAGTGTCGAATAGTAGCACGACATGACATAAGGACCATAATTGATCTCCAATCTACAAGGGGGTCCTACCTACTAGTCTTATTTATCTTTAATAATAATAGGCTTTAGCAACACTTTGCGGGCAAAACTCTGTTGCGATTTTAATCATCAACAAACTGGCGACTCCATAGGGAAATTTGTTTTCAATAGATTTAGAACTCATAACTCATGGTTTCGCAGACCAAGAACAACAGGTTAGTAAGATATAACCAGGAATATTATGCAACAGGGGGAAGTGAGCGGATTTAATGGAAAGATGACTTAGAATTTGGGAATAATTCATGAAAAATGTTAATTATGAGGGGTTTTTTTACCATTGTATGCATAATCATTCGACCGGGATCTTCTCTCACTTTAAGGAAAAAAAAATTGAGACTTTCTCTTAAAATCTGAATGGATCAAGAAATGGAAAGAAGAAGCGAGAGATAACCAATTCTTTACAAAAATATATAACAATTTCAAGGGTCTTTCACATGAGACATCATAACAGTTGTGTAAGCTTGATTGTTATTAACTAACAATGCTTTGCAGGAGTGTCATTGTGGTAGAAACGATTCAACGTCCTATCTTAACTAAAAGATGATAGGAAACAAAATCATGACAAAAAAAAAACAGAAATTAAAACGACAGCAATAAAAGACAAAAATGAAGAAGCAGCAAGAAAAGTTTCGAAACAGAAAGCATAAATCAACTATTGTAAAGCAGAAAATAAAAAAAGCACAGAAATGAAAGTAGAGCTAAGCTACTAATATACAGAAAATCCAATTAGTGTTAGAACTTTTCATGCTGGTCCCTTGCAATATTTCAAGAGAGGACTGTTAGTGTTGTAGGAAAACAATTGTTTTTGTAAATCCTTCAAAATGTAAGAGCTAGTGTCCAAGACAAAAGCAATTTGGAAAGGACCCAACACTTGGAATTTTGATGTAATTATTAGCCCCTTGATGCACACGATTAAATCATCAAGATACATATGGATACTGACCAATTCATCGAAATTTGTGTGTATAGGCATTTTAAAAGCGGTACTTGCATCAAGTAAGCCAAAAAGTGGGCATTTGTAAGACATAGTATCACAATTAGTAATAAAAGTGGTTTTTTGAACATTTTCCCCTTTTACCTTGGTTTTATGGTAACCCAGAATTTCGTCAAGTAAGGGCTTCAATTGTAACTATTGTAGAATTATTCTTGTATCGAGGGGGGAATAAATAATTCTCATAATACCCTAACTTAAGGTGCGAAAATGAATGAAGGTTCTAATACGATCAATGGTCTGCGAAGCAGGTACCCAATTTGGAGCCTATTTAGGGTGGACTAAAAAAATAATCCTAGCCCTTAAGAAATTCCTCAACTCCCTTCGAAAGGATGCTTTCAATGCAGAGTTAACAAGTCCTTGTTTTTTCCTAGCTAGTTTCATAGTATGTTGAATAAGACTAGGATCAAAACCACAAAGATCCTCATAAGACGAAGCAAAAACATTTTGAAATCCACCTAGTAGCTCGACAGACCTCATCTCTTCCTTATCAGAACATTGGAAATTTATTTTAACATTCGTTGAAGATTCAAGTGTCCTAATGTTCATGGAGATGGTTTCAACCACCTTCTTTCGTAACTCCTCTTCTTTAGATTTTCTTTATTGCTTACATCACTCGATGAAAATGAACTCTCAAGAGGAGTCAAGCCGTCAGGAATCTTATTTTTTTCTATGAATATAATCTCCTCGAGCTTAAGAGGTTCATCTTGAATGAAATCACAAATGCTCTTATTGTTAGGGAGGGACTACCAAGATTCTACATTTTCAGGGATATATGGACGATATAGAGATTAAAAAGAAAAATCAGGCCTATGAGGCAAAAGTTGTTGATTAGGAGAAGTTGCAAAGACAACCAACTGACCATCCATTGAATTCAACTCCCTATTAACATGAGTGATGTTGAAATATAGAAGGTTCGAGATAAGCATCCAAACAGCTTGGGAGTATCATTCCATCAACTTGTTTCTAGGAGAGCACATTTTACGTATCAAGTTCACCACAAGCTCAGAATCTCCAAAAACTGAAAGGTGACCACAACCAATATTAAGGGTGTTTTCAATTCCTAATAATAAAGCTTCAAACTTAGTGACATTGTTTGTACAAGCAAACTCTAACCTATAAGACAGATTATGAATTTTTCATGCAGGGGAAACCAAGATAATGCCAGCACCATTACCTTCATTAGAGCATGAATCATCAAAGTGCATATGCCACATCTCATCATCTAAATCGATTATTTCCAAAGGAATATTATCCTCTTCAGCAAAGATGGAATACACCCCTAGGTCTTCTTCAATATAGTTTACGCTAGATTGCGGAACACTCTCTATGTAGGGTGAAATTATTTCGTCTCTAAGGACTATAATGTTCTTACCATTCCGAGGAATGGCTAAATGTGTCTTGTTGAGTGAGAGGTATCCACCTGTTAAGGCTTGCCAATATCTTCCCAAGATAATTGAGTAATTTCTTACAGGCATATCAATTACTTGAATGTTGAGGGTTGTCCTTATCTCAGGATGAGCGCATAAAACCAAGGTTACTTCCTTAATATCGCCTATGGTTGTTTGTTGTAGACTATTATAGGAGAGCATGCTTCTGGCATTTTCATTTGTACAAGACAAGGCTAGCTCTTCCATAATAATCTTCGACATCACACTTGGGCCCGAACCACCATCAATGAGGCAACAATGGGAAATCTTATCCATGATCTTTATAGAAATATAAAAAGGGGGATTTTTTTATAGGGTATCTAAAGTTATGTATGCCTACTTTATTTACAGAAGAATCCTCTTCGTTTACCTCTTCAGAAAAATTGGCTACAATAGAAGCTTTTCCTTCCATGAATTGTTTCAGATGCATATGTTGTTCAGGGATGAAAACCATGTCTAGGAGGGTTGCATATGCTTTAATGTTGGACAGCTGATTCATGATATTATATTTGGAAGAGGGGAGAGGGGGAGTGATTCCTTGACTCTCGGGAACCTTAGGAACCTGGGGAGTAGCAACGGTTGAGGGTGAGCTTGGGCTAGAAGAGTTGTAAGGAGGATCAAATTTTCCCTTGGGAGCATAAGCTTTGTTTTTAGTGTTGATGACCATGATGTCTTCTAGCTCTGCAAAATATAGGACAATGATAGTAGCTTCTGGTATTTTTCCAAAGATCTTATCTTTGGCACTCTTCTTTACCTCACATGTGGTTTCCTCATGGTGTTCCTCGCAAAAGTTGCACCAACTCCGAGGCAGGATAGCTTTAGGCAAAATTGTTTTTTCAACCAGATTTATAAAGGGGGGTGCAAAAGAGGATGAAGCTCCAGGGGTGAGAGGGGAGACATTACCCTTCCGCTCAAACGCTATCATATGATTGTTCATATCTTGTACTAGTTGTAAGAGAGAAGACATGTCTATCTATCTAACTGATTCTCCCTAGGGAAGACCAGTTCTTTCAAGCTATTCTTCATACTTTGAACAAGCATGTAGAGAGGAACCGAGATTATCAATGGATTTTTCCTCAAGCTTATGATGGTAGGGGGAAGGAAATGCATGAAAGTGGATTGGTTATGAGGGAAGATAAGTTTGGGGATTTTATCGTATAACTTGGTGAAACGCAAGTTGAAAGACTTGATGGTCTCACCATCTTTATAGGTGACGTTATTGTATTCCCTTAACTTCTCGGTGGGGTTTCATATTGCCCATAAGTGGATCAGAACCAATATATTAACTCCTCCCAAGTAGACAAAATATTAGGAGGAAGGTCAAAGAATTCATACCCAACCTTTCCTTCCAAGGAATTGACGAATAAGCGCATGCAAGTATCATTGTCATTGGACCCTATGTTATGACAAGAATTATAAAATGATATCAGGTGTTTGTTTGTAGTGACAATGTTATTTCATGAAAACTTAGGCAGGTTCTCTTTAAAATTAGGAAGTGGACGAGTAGCAGGTGTTAGGATAAGAGGAGAGGACACATGCCACGGTGTGGTTGTGGCATCTTCTTCGAATTGAAAAAGCCCATACTTTTTAATGAATTTGGTGGGGTTTGTGGTAGATTGGATAGGGATATGGTGGCTATATAAGCTACCAATCACTGATGATGATGAAGATTGAGAAGATGGAGCACTTCTAGTTCCACCATAGCCACCACTAGATGTCATCTTGTGGGTGATAGATGAGGGAAAGAAAGATGAGCTGGATGAATAAGATAAATTTCTCCTTAGAGCACTTTGTTGGGCATATAACACAACGTTCCTTCTTCCTATTTCAGCAATAGGATTGATTTTAGGTGGCAAGCCTCTTCTTCTAGAAGCGCAAGAATCTAAGGACATGAAAGAAAGGCCAAAACTTGAAGAAACAAAAAGGGTCATTATTGATTTCTAGGTTGTCTACGTCTAGCTTCCAATTGTTCTTGAGCACTAATATCTCGTTCAATTGCTGCCCAAGAATGGTTAAGCTCAGCACAGGTGTTGGCAGTGTCTAATATGGTATTAAATAGATTCAAAGCAATGTTGGTCTGATCTTGAAGACCGAGCTCAATATTGGGCTGCCTTGCAACATGAGCAGTCATTAAGAATAAAATAGTCAAATAGTCAATATCATAAAAAGAAAGATGTATCGATGAAAATCGAGTATAAAATTAACCAGAGAGATATCGAAGATCTCCCCAGTATGGTCGCCAAATAATTGTTGAGGAATAGATATGAAGTGATCTTACTCAAGCATTTTCAGATTCTTCTTGGCTAAAGAAAAATAGACTAGAATCTCACCCTATGTTTATAGCCAACAAAAATAACATCCTAACTCACAAGTATTAATTACCAGTTCTTAAGCTAGTCTTTTATCAACAAAAAGCTTGTTGGAAATTTACTTTTTATGTAATTTTCTAAATATAACAATTGCTGAAATAAATGTAAAGACAAAAGTAAAGACACCAAGATGATAATCAAGATAGATGAGACATAAAGAAATCCTTTACTTCATTCCAATTCACCAAAGAGTAATTTTATTTACAAAATCTCATACAAAAATTTTGGACCAAAGTCAAACTTAGACATCCTCAATGGAACATACAAAAGGACCTCTGACAAAAAACCAAAAATGAACTCTAAAACTGGATCATCTTGCCACAGATTGTTTCCCACTAGACTCTGCATAATATCCTTTGTCAGTCATGAAAACTAATTCACAAACAGACAAGTCTACACAGACTATCAAAGATAGATCAACACCTATGAAAAACAGGTGTCTGAATGATGTAATTTAGCCCTAAACATTGATGTCTACAATAAGACCTTGCTATCATAAAAGAGAATTAGGCTTGTGATAAAAAATGAATGAAGGAAGACTTAACTGTCTCAACATAAACTAAAAGAGAAAACCTTAGTATGCTTCTGCTTCTATCCTCCTCTTGTTCCTCCCTTTCCTTTTGCTTTTAAACAAATTATAATTGGTTGAAGTAGTTGAATCAACTCATTAGTTAAGTTAATTAAAAGACTCAACCAACTTTAGTTAGGGGGAAAAGTAATAATCATAATAAGGGTTATAAATAAATAATAACTAGTAGGTGGGACCCCTTGTGACTCCCTTTAGCTCATAACAATCATAACATAACTATTTAGTTAAGCAAAACACACCTCCTTGTGGCTCCCATCATTATAGTCACATTTAACAATTTATCTCATGATATTTGAAATTATTTTCAAAAAAATTATTACTCATATATCCAAAATAAACATGTTGTCCAAAAATTCTTGAAGTCAACTGTCATCAACAATAGATAAAATAAAAACTCAAAATCCGTATTTCTTGCTCTGAGATGCAATATTTCCTTGATTGTTGTTGTCACCCCTCGATTTTCCTGAGTTTGCATTTGGCTGCGCTGAGCCTTTAGGCCTAATCGCGTTGATCACATGGGAACAATCATCCCTCAAATGCATTCGGGAAGACACGGATTTGTCAAAGCCATTGGAGGGTGAGGAAGGGGCAGCAGTGGATTTTCCTTTTTCAAGGGCATGGTGGGCCTCGCTTTTCAACCTTTTTCTAGCATGAGAGGACTACACTGGTGAGTGGGGGGAAGATTGGACAATGGGGTTAATAGGCGAAGGAGAAGGTAGGGATAAATTAGGCCAGCCACGATGTTGGGACACTGTCGGGTAGAAAATCTCTTGCCATCCATCATTTTCAGGAACCTCAGGTTGCAATGAGACGTGAGGGGGCACATGGATACCATGGGCTTGTGGAACTTGGAAAGGAGGCCTTTCAGGCCTGGGTTGGACCACTCCTTGCCCAATCCAATTGAAAAATCTAGCCTAAAAAAACTGGCCAAGATCTTGTGAATCAACATCAAAATGTATGGAGAACCTTGGCCTTCTTGGGCCTCTGTTCCAATTACCTCTTCCTATGTTTCCTCAGCCATGACTACCTTGGCTGAAAAAACTCATTCCTGCATGCATGATTGATTAGAAAATAGTCTTTTAAATAACCATACATGACAACTCTTAAAAATATGAAATAGATTTGGCTCAACAATGTATCAGACTCATGCAACCCAATCCATATGACATGTTTTACTATTTATCAATGAGCAGGGGGTGAATAAAGGGCCCTGGGATATGTGAGGGGTTTGTATT